>JAOEHY010027798.1:0-25092 GCA_025447955.1 Psilopsiagon aurifrons | reverse complement strand
CTGTAAGGGTGGTGAGGCACTGGAATGGGTTGCCCAGGGAAGTTGTGAATGCTCCATCCCTGGTAGTGTTCAAGGCCAGGTTGGACAGAGCCTTGAGTGGCATGGTTTAGTGGGAGGTGTCCCTGCCCAGGGAAGAGGGGTTGGAACTGGATGATCTTAAGGTCCTTTCCAACCCTAACTATTCTATGATTCTATGATTGTATGATCTCTTAGCCTGCAGCTTTGCTATCTTGAATTGTCCATATGTAATTTTCCTTATTTTTTCCTCTAAAAGGTTGGCAGTGAAGTAGAAGCCCTGAATTTGCAAGTCTGTGCTCTGTTTAAAGAGCTTCAGGAAGCCCATGAGAAGATAAAAGAAGCAGAATTGATTCAGAAGAAGCTTCAAGAAAAGTAAGGTTCAAAAAGGTTCTGCTGTGGCACCTGGTATATATTTATATGACAGCTCCCAGCTTGGGAAACTCACCAGCCACACAAATACCAACTGAAATATCTGTTTCATAGAAATGGTGCAAAAGATTGCTCCTTCTTTGTAAATGGAGTTAAAAGGAATACAGTATTTGTCAGACAGCCTGAGCTGCCAACATAGTTCTACAAATAGAACCCCAGTGCCTTGAATGTTAAGATTTGGTTTTTAAACTTGCCTGATATAAAGGCAAATCTTTCCTGTTTTCTGCTTCACATAATCAATCCCTCTTCTAGTCTTCGTGGAAGAACCTGAGGGACCTCATGACCCTTTTCACATGAACTGTCTGCTTTTGAAGACTAGTTGTGTAGCTTACAACAAGTGGTTACAAGACCCTCACTTTTGTTGCTTAGTTTTCATTTAAATTCGAGTTGACATTCATTATAGTAAGAAAGTGTTAGTTTCAGTACCTTTGTTTTCTAATGGTAGTAAATAGATTCATTTTTGTCTTTCCTTGTTCTTCATCAAACTAAGCCTTTAAAGTGAACCACACAAAGATTCTTATAGTATGCCTGGCATGACAAATCCCTCAGGAAAAGGTGAGCAGGAGAAATCAATTTTTTTTCCTTTTCAGGTGCCAAGTACTGGAAAGAAAGAGCTTGGCTGCTGCAGCAGACCTGGAAGAGAAACAGCAGCTAATATACACTGTCAAGAAGCTAGAACTTCAGGTGGAGAGCATGCAGGCAGAGGTCAAGCTGGAACAAGCCAAGACACGTGAGGAGAAGTGAGTATGACGTGGTTTTATATTCCAGGGAGGTGGTGTCAGTGAGGAAGGGGAAGTCCAAGGCAAACTGGCCAAAGAGAAATTGAATCTGAAATACTAGTTTTGTGGTTTGCACCCTTTAAGACCATGTTATATTTGTAGACTCTGTACTAGAAACCTGCATTCACCTCAGTGTCTATGTCACTTTGAATCTCAAGTCTCCACATTAGGCCCCAACTGTATTCTTTTATCTACTGAACACTCACTTAGGAAAATTGGAGTTGTAAGCTCTGACATCTGTTGTCTTCTTGTCATAAAGTCAAAGGTGGAATAGGGTCAGGTATGACATACAAGTAGAGGAAGCAAAAAAGTGACATAAGCTGTTCCACTGACTGGCAGGGGTAAATGCATCCACATGTTTGAGGGCAGAGCAAGTTAGGTGGTGACAGTGATGGGAGAGTGACATTAATGAAGAGGTCTGCGGGCCCTACGATATATTTGCAACTAAGAGAAGTAAGTGTGCAGTGAACTGAGGTGAAGAGACTTGCTGTTTGCTCTGGCTTCTTGCTCCCTTCCATGTGCAGTTTGTTTAAGGAGTGTGAAAATCTCAGTCCAAGCTGCACAGACAGGCTGAACTTCCCGAAGGACCTGTCTTCAGTTGCTCATTATCTTTGCAGTCTGTGTCTGGTTCTTCTCCTGATGAATTCTCCTTCACTTGAAGTCTCTGAGTCAAGACTTGGATGTCTTCCTAAGAAAGGTGTTACATTTTGAACAGCATTTGTGAGCTTGATAAAAATACTGGTGTGATGGATTCTTCAATATGAAATGCAAATTATCAGTAAGGACATTTCTTTGGACTTAGTCCATGGATACAGCAGCACACAACTTGCTGGAAGGAGGGATGTTGAGACATGGAGCATGATTTTTCTCTCATCAGAAATGCAGATTGATTTGCAAGGAGCTGGTGGTAGCTTTTTTCTTAAATTCAAACAGATTATTTAGATTCCAGAGAATTTTGAAGTGTTTCAAACTTTCACCTCTCGTCCTCAACAGGGCAAGATACAGTAGCTTGCAGGATGCTTATAGCAAAGTCCTTCCTGAACTCACTGAAGCAATGAAAACAATCGATCAGATGAAAATAAAAGAGGTAATTCATCACAAGAAGAAATCAGAATTAATTAGGGGGAGTGGGTAAGGAGAATGTATCTAGGAACAAATTTGGGCAGTGGGAAATATCCTTTGCAGTGTCCTTTAGGGAGTTCTTTTAACTTGATACAATGTAGTTTGAAAACTCAAACCTAATCTTTAAAATGAAATATTGTTTACCACTGTTACCTTAGTCCTAGCTCCTTTGATGTCCAAAGTTGGAAGCTTTTCTGAGGGCAGGAGGATTAAGAAGCAAACTGTCATTTCAAGCAGGGCTGTATTCTGAGTTCGTCTCATCAGAGTTCTTCCTTGCAGCTGGACAGAGTGGATAAAGTGGTAGTGGAGCAACTAACTGCAAAGGTGGAGTTGGCAGAACAAGCCCTTGCTGCAAAGCAGCTTCAGATAGATGAAATGAAGCAGCTAATTGCTAAGCAAGAGGAGGACCTTGAAACCATGGCTGTGCTCCATGCTCAGGTATCCATCAGCCCTTCTTTAAGAATTGGCTAGTTCCCCCCCACAATATTCAGAGACCAGGAGGTATTTAATGGCCCACTCTGGAATACTGAACGCTTTTCCTCAGTTCTGAAGCGTGGTTCCCTTACTCAGCCTGCCTTGCTCTGCAGAGCCTGTTCCACCATACCCTACAGTTCTGTAGGAGGAACTGTGTATGCTGGAGTCTGGCACAACAAACAAAAGTTGCAAATTGATGTGTATTTAAAACCACAGTCTTAAGAATCACTGCATATGTTTTAGGGATGGTTTTACTCAAACCAATGTGTGTAAACAGTGACTAAAAAGGGTCTGGCTAACCTTTCAAGCAAAAAACTGGTATCTTGGCCCAGTTCCACTGCCTGTGCCACAGATTCGTTTTGTCCTTGGTCGTCACCTCCTCACTGCTTGTCCTTGCCGCATTTCTGCCTCTGTACAGCAGAGGGCAATAGCACTGTCCCAGATAAAACACTTGAAGTCTCTTACCCAGAATCCACTGAGTCTTCCTCACCTTCTTCACTTTGCAGAGTGTAAATGCTGTAGGAGTGTTTTGATTAGATGCGGACTATGATACAGATTCACCATGTATGACTGTGGTTCATCTAATTTACAAATTCTCAGCAGGATTTCATTTTTCTGATCAGGTGGAAGTTTATTGTTCTGATTTCCATGCTGAGAGGGCAGCCAGAGAGAAGATCCATGAGGAGAAGGAGCAGTTGGCTGTCCAGCTGGCACACCTACTGAAAGAGCAGCAAAACCTGGAAGATCTTAGCCGGTGAGAACAGACTTTGGCTGAGCTGCCTCTGAATGGTGGTGTTGAGTCCAAACAAAGGAGTTTGGACTGTTCTTGCCAGCATCTCAGTAGAATGGCAAACAACTTTGCAGACATTTATTTCTTGGTTAATTTGAATTTTAAAATTGCCTGATTTCTTGTTCTAGTTTTGTGATAGGATCTCTATAAGGTGTGTTGGTTCTTACTTGATTGCCTTAGCAAGTTTTCACTTGGGATGATGGTTCATGCTTGGTAAATTCTCCCTGATGGTTTCATGTGAATTTCTTTGGGTTCTGGCCTCAGTTTTAGTGGTGAATCTGCAGCTAAGCTTGCTGCATATGTGCCAGGGATATCTGCTGCTTCTCCAGGTGACAGTGGCTAGTACCTATAGTTTACAGTACTGTGATATCCTGGAATTGCACCATTTTAGCACTCTAAGCTGCAGAGGAGACAAAAGGAATATTAACCATGTGGCCTCAACTCATGTGGAAGCTATGGGTACAAGAGTGCCTAGAATTTGAAGAATCAAGTTACATTTCGTGTAAACTCAACCCTTTTTCTGGTATAACTTGCCTTTCTACTTTAATCAAATGTACAGTCTGCCCTGAACAGCTGAGTCCTTGCAGTTTTCCAGAGGAGGCTGCCCTGGATCCCTGGGTGTGTAGCTGCCCAAATCCTGCTGGTATCAGTTTTATGATCCTGATCTCAGCGGGACCCCCAGGCACAGTCTCACAAAGCACCAGCGTCTAGGTCCTGTTTCTGAGCAGCAGTTGTGAACTAAATGCAGGACCACTTGACATAATTTACATGGAAATCCTTTGATTTATTTTGAATCTTCTCACCTTTTCTGGGGACAAAGGCAAGATACTTTTTGCTGAGTCTTTTTTCAGAGCCTTTGACTTCTTGATTCTCCACAGAAACCCTTTGGCGGAGATGCAGAGTCGCCACGGAGCCAGGGCGCTGGATCGGGAGCACTTGCCTCACCTTGTCCAAAGAGGTACCGTAAGATTTCTCCAGCTCACAGAGCCAGGCCCTGTTGTGTGCAGTTTGAAACAGCTTTGCTTGGCTGCAAGCAGCTCCCCAGCTCCCCCTGTGGCTATTCTGGCAACTGGGTAGCTGGGAAGAGCATGATTGGCTGGCTGCTAGGAACAAGCCAGTCCTCTTTCAACCACTCCACAAAGAGTGGAAAACTCAAGTAATATAACAGGGAATCATTTATCTTCTCTGCTTGCAGGAACTGCTAGTCAAGACTGGACAGAGGAGGGGAATATCGTAATATATTCATGTCCCAAATGTGAAGAAATTCTACCTGATCTGGACACATTGCAGATTCATGTTATGGACTGCATTAACTGAGTGATGCCCTCCAGTTCTTAATCTTCTGGAATTTCACCTGCCAAATACATCCTGCTTGAATAAAGCTCAACTCTACATCCCATGAAGGAGGTTTTCAGTGTTTTCCTCATGAATCCAATGGGAAAGGATAAAATTCCTATCCTGCTCTTTACTCACTAATCTTGTTTTAATCTGCTTTAGGAAAAGAATTTTTCTAGGTTAACATGGATGTGTTAAAGCAGTCCCAGTGCGTCTGCTACTATGAAATCTTTAAGGAACATTCCCCTGATGTGCTCTGCTCTCATGGCTATCCTGCAGAATGGGGTTATATCACTGAAGTCAGAAGAGGGTTGAGGCAGTTGTTGAGCAGTTAAAAGAACTGTGAAGCTGTAAATACTTCACCTCTCATATACCTGTGTATCCGGAAACTAGTATGTGTAAAAAGCTGTTCGAGAAGCTTTTGGCAAAATGGACTAGTGCTGCATTCACTGAGCCTTTGAAATGAACCCTGCTCTTCCTCCAGATAGTAGCTTTACTGCTGCCCTTGTGACCATACTAATCATGGAATCCCAGACTGGTTTGGGTTGGAAAGGATCTTAAAGCTCATCCAGTTCCAGCCCCCTGCCATGGCAGGGACACCTTCCACTAGAACAGGTTGCTCCAAGCCCCATCCAACCGGGCCTTGAACATTGCCAGGGATGGGGCAGCCACAGCTTCTCTGGGCACCCTGTGCCAGGCCCTCACCAATCACATAGTGAAGAGTTTTTTCCTAATATCCAAATCTCCTCTCTTTCAGCTGATGTTAATCTGATGTTAAATATCTGATGGTTTATGTAAATTCTTGCTTTAGCCAGATGTGGGCAAGGTTTAAAACAGATCATTTGCGTCTGATTTATGTAGCTCCCTGTTATGCCCAAGTCACTTGGTTTTATAGAACTGTTCATTTTTAAGGTGGTGTCTTGATTCTTCTTTCTTATAATAACAGTTGATTTGCACCTGTACAGTATTGTGCTAGAAAGTGCTGGAATGGATGTTGCCTTATTTAATAAAAGTATAATGGATTTTCACATCTCAAAATAAATCTATTGCAAGTATAAAATTATCTATGCCTGTGAATGCTTTGGAGGCTGAAACAGGACTGCAAATACCTACAGCTGAAAGCTTGTGTAGGAAGAACTGTAGTATGTTGGTTCTGTTTTTACCATCCCTGCTGTTTTTATTATACCAAAAACCAGTTATTAACTTGCCACTGCTTAAGGGAGGAAAACACACAACTCTTAACAAATATGAACCAGCATGAACAGTAGGACACAACAGGAGCAAACTGCTGGGATCAATGCAAATGAGAAGTTTCATCTCTTGTGAACAGCCAGTGTTTGCACTGTTGGAAACTGGCAGGGAGGGGAAGTAAAGGATGCAGGAAAGCCTTCAGCCAAGATATCTCCTTATGGCATCATCCATCATCAGGGTGGGATGATCACACAACCTCAATATGGAAGTTCAATTTATTACTTCTTGGCTCACCCTTCTGCTTCAAAGCTCACATTATAATAAGCCTAAATGTTTCCCGAGATGACATTTTGCACACAAGTCTTCGAGGTGTTGGGTTGCCTGAATCCTCCTTCACATACAGGCAATGTGGTCTGTAGGAATGGAACACTTGGAAGATAAAATGCAAGAGAAACTGTGTTTATAACACAGCCCCTGTACTGGAGGATTACGTAAGGGGCAAAACTATAACAAAATACAATTTCAATTAGTTTTTGCTTTTACAGTTGTAATGGCTTTAACAAAAGATGGGGTGCTCTGATCCCAAGAACCTTACTCTAACCATTGGGTGTGTTTATCTGAGGGACTCTGTGATTAAGAAGTTGTTCAGAATAAAAGCAAGCAAGCAGGAATTTGAGTGTCTAGTTTTTAGGCAACTGCACATTCCTAATGCAGAAAGAACTGAGCAGAAGGCAAAAGACAAGGGAAATGTTTCTTGTGGAGATGGTCACCTAAAATCCCACTGAAGGACTGTGTGGATGTCATGGTTTAAGCCCCTCATGCAGTTCACTCACTCCCCCCTCTTTCTTCTCCCCAGCTCCCGAGGGGATGGGGAGGAGAAAAGAAAGAATGTAACTCCCAGGGGTTGAGACAAGAACAGTCCAGTAACTAAGGCATAACACAAACCACTGCTGCCACCACCAATAATAATAATGATAAGGGAAATAACAAAGGAAGAGAATACAACCACTCATCACCCGATACCAAGCCCGACCCAGCAGTGATCCCAACCCTTCCAGGTCCTTGCCCCTTGTTTCTGCATCCTGGGCATGACATGCTATGGTATGGAGTACCTCTTTGGTCAGTTTGGGTCAGGTGTCCTGTCTCTGCTTCCTCCCGGCTTCCCTTCCTCCCTGGCAGAGCATGAGACTCAGAAAGTCCTTGGTCAGAGGAAACATTACTGAGCAGCAACCAAAAAACATTGGTGTTATCAGTGTTGTTCCCAGACTGAAGTCAAAAACAGCACTGCACCAGCTACTAAGAAGGAGACAAATGACTACTACTGCTGAACCCAGGACAGTGGACCGCGAACTTCCCACAGAACTAGTGTGAGTGAAAGTGTATGACCAACAGCTGCTGGTCCATGGCCTTTACTACTGACTTATTTCACAGAGGCCTTTCACTTCCACAAATGCCGGATTCCCATTTTAAGAGAGATTAGCTAAAAGAAGTATGAATTTTTGTCATTGCTTGTTCTCTCTCCACTGTGCTCACAGGGTATTTGTGTAGATCCTTGGTTAGTACTTTGCCTGGTGAGGAGAAGGCATATTCATGCACCTGGGAGAGGTGGCTCTTTGAGGGTGGTTGTTCTAGCATAACAGGGTACATGGAAAGCTCCACTGAGCCCCAGCTTCAAACAAGGTCACACAGAGCATTCTCATAACAAGTCAAGCTGTGGCACAAGGCCCAAGCATTACTGCTGGTAGCGGTGGGTAAAGCAGAGCAGCATGGCATTCCAGGTACAGGGGCAGGAATGCTTTTCTTCCAGATGAAGGTGAAGATCAGGCGGATCATCATCCTTTTGTATTCTGAACTTATGAACATTAAAAGATGATACAACCTGTGAGATGCTCGTGCAGTGAAATTTACTTTTGTATATATATATATATATATCTTAAGTCATCTTGTGATGTTGAGCTAAGGAGAATGGAACAGCTTTGAAGAAAGCGTACGGATGTTGGATACCACAACCGAATGGGCAGTTACAGAAGCTATTTTGTACTTGTACATGACAAATTCTCCTGTCAACCTACTTCCATAAATAAGTGCTCCTCCAGTTTGTTGTGGATGAAGATCCAAATCACACAGGAGAAAACATATTGAGCAGATCAATAGTGGAATTAGAAATACCTGGGGTGACTCAGAATTTTAGTCAAAATTTCGCTTCAAACCTGACATAGAAACTATTCAAGAGCTGATTAATTCAAAATTAACTCAAGATAGACCAATAGTGTCAGGTTTATGTTTCACTCTCAGCAGATGAATATTCTTCAAATATACACAAGAAAAATACCTGTAGATGTTTCTTAGGGCAAAGAAAATCTTCCTTCAGAGTCTTCTTCATGTCATGCTGTCAGTGAATTCTCAGCTACCAATACCAGGAGAAACAATCCCCCTTTTCTTTCCCTTACAATTAAAGCAATGAGCTGTTTCATTTTGCTGGGTATCACTGTTGTTCCAGTTATCTCTTGTATACTCTGGATTCTTGTTTTCTATAAGCTGTAGCTTGTGTTCTCACACAGCTTCATCCATAATTTCAGGTAACACAAGAGCTGTCTGAAATCTGTTGTGAAGAGGTATTCATCAGCTTGGTTGCAACCTTCATCAATCACAAGTACTCTCAGCAGAGGCAATCTCTTACCAGCTTTTAATTGGTGCCCTGCAACAGTAGGATTTATGGGCTTTTTCCCCATGAATCCAATTTTATTACAGGAGCTTGGTGATAGTTATGGATACTGCAATGATCAAAATCTGATGGAAACACCGCTAGGCCAAAATCAAACTAATAGAATGATAATAAAGCAGATTTCATCTGAGGAGCATTAACCTTAATGAAAACACAGAAAATCAATGTGAAAGGCCAAAGGAGGAATTCCTTCTGCCTCTGTCAAGTCAAAATTAATCATTTTAAGAGGCTTCAGAAAGAGGGGGGAACTCAGCACAGGAATACTAATGGGCATTAGCTGAAGTAGGTCTTCACAGAAAGGTAAGACAGTATATCTGATAGTGCAAATCAGGAGGGGCAAGGAGCCACAAAGAAGAAACCCAGAAACCTCTTCATGCAGCAGGGAGGATTATTTTCCTGCTGTTGTCACCACGAACTGCAGTCCAGAGTCAGATGACCTATCGTGACAGGAGGCCATGGCCAGCAGATGCTCTTTAGCACTTGCTCAAGAGTATATACCCTCTGTTTTCCCTTACATGAAAGGTAAGATAAAATGCATTTGTGTTTTAAAGTGACTAAATACTGCATGTCTGTCAGATAGCACCTGTCTGCATATCTCTGTTTTAACAAAGGACATCTTTAAGGTCCTTTCCTACCCTAACCATTCTGTGATTCTGTGGCTCTTGGTGTAGGAGTGTGTCCCGTGATCCTGACTCCATGTGGAACAAGGCACCCTGATGCCGGCCCACAGTTTTGCACCTGTGCCAAGGTGGACACAAGGTTTTTCCCCACTTCCATCATGGGTAAGCAGCAACACAGAGGAGCACCCAGAATGAGTCAGTCCAGCGTTCCTGGGCTAGGCAAGTGGTGTTGGGGTGAAACCCCAGACCCAAGACAGTCTAACATGACATGCTCCGGCAGCTGGTCGGACAACTGCTCAGCAGAGCATGCATCTCTCAGCTGTTTCCTGCCACCTGCTGGAACTTCTTGATTCCTTCAGCCACCACAGAATAGCTGTCCTAACTCTTTCGTAACCCAAACTGGTACTGCTGCCCTTTGAGACTCCAGAGATCCCATCTTTTTCTGTGTACTGTCTTGCAGGGTGGGGTTAGTGCAACAGCCTTGGGATCTGAGCTCAAACCCTTCTCTTTTGGCAGCAATTTCTGCATATAATTGATGCACAGAGAAAGGAACTAGAGCAATGAGCTTGTATGTATCCAGAAATACTATTTTTCACAGAATCATAGTTGCTTGTATCAAAGAAATACTGAACTGGACTACACACTCCTGTCAGCTGCTCATGGACTTGGCAGTCCTGGGGAGGACTTATCATAAAGGTCTTTTTCAACCTAGCTGATAATCCTATGGCAATACCTAGGTTTGCAGCTGCTGGCTTAACACAAGTGCAGAGATTATTTAGCTTATTCTTTACTAAAGGAAGTTCTCTGTGAGGCCCTGGCACAGGGTGCCCAGAGCTGTGGCTGCCCCATTCCTGGCAGTGTTCAAGGCCAGGTTGGACAGGGCTTGGAGCAACCTGCTCTAGTGAAAGGTGTCCCTGCCTGTGGCAGGGGCTGGACTAGATAAGCTTTAAGTTCCCTTCCAACCCAAACTGTCTCGTGATTCCATGATTCTATTCAGACGACTATGACTAGAGGCCACCCTGACCAGACCCGGGCAGCTCTCCACAGCCAGAGGGCTAACCAGAGCCCACAGAGCTGCACTGACACAGCCCTGGCGCCATGGTACTAGCCCAGGGGACAGGCCACGACACCTCACACCGCCCCACCGAGGTGCCTGAGAGCGCCATGGTACCGGCACCGGCCACAGCCAAGATGGCGCCGAGCCTTGCCCTCACTGCCAGGACCGGCGCTGGCGCGCTCCCCGCAGCGGAAGCCGCGCATGCGCGGGACGGGGCGGGGCCCGGTTGGAGTTTTGGCGGGCAGCGGGCGGCGCGGGGATGGTGGTGAGTGGGGTCCTGAGGGGAGAGCCGGGGTAGGAGGAGAGTGGAGCTGGGCTGAGGGTTCCGAGGCTCTCGGTCGGGGTTCCCCTGGTGGGGAGGCGGCCGAGCGAGGAGGGGAAGGAGGCTCCTGATGGGGGGGGCCCTGTGGGATAGCCGAGGATGCACTGGGGGCAGCGACGGCGATCCCGCGGTGCGGGCGCGGCACAGCCGGGCCTTGGTAATTCGGGGCTGGCCGTCAGTCGGGGGGAGATGCCGTGCTGGCCCGTTCCGGTGAGCGGGGTGGTCCCCGGGCCTGTGCCACCGGCGGGACTGCGGGAGCCCTGGTGGCCCCTAAGCCAGTCCTGCTTGTGGGTGCACTTGGGTTGTGTTTTGTTCCTTGCTCAAAATTAATATCCTGGAGCAAAAAAGAACTATTAAAAGTGGAGTTTATGGACGAAGCAAAAGCCTCTGCAGCAGGAAGATCTGTAAGCACAGAGTTAAGAGTTTGGGTTTAATAATAATAAGGATCGTAGAATCAACCAGGTTGGAAATGACCTTTAAGATCATTAAGTTCAACCCTTACCCCAGCACTGCCAAACACTAACCAATGTCACTGAGGGCCTCATCTACACGGTTTGTGAACACTTCCAGGGATGGTGACTCCACCACTGTCCTGGGCAGCCTGTTCCAATGCCTGAGCACCCTCTGGAGAAGAAATCTTTACCAGTATTCAACCTAAACCTCCCCTGTGCAGCTTGAGGCCATTTCCTCTTGTCCTATCACTTGTTACTTTGGACAAGAGCCCCCACTTTACTACAACCTCCTTTCTTCCTTGGTGGATTTCCTTTCTAATCCAGCCTTCCCTTGGCCATTTATATCAGCCTGTGATATTTAATTGCTTACGGCCATGTGTCCATGAAGTGGAGGGCCTGTGAAAGATGCAGAAAGTATGCTTTTAAGAGTAATTGCTTCCCTGTGAGGGTGCTGAGGCGCTGGCACAGGTTGCCCAGAGAAGCTTTGGCTGCCCCATCCCTGGCAGTGTTCAAGGCCAGGTTGGACAGAGCCTTGGGTGACATGGTTTAGTGTGAGGTGTGCCTGCCCATGGCACAGGGTTGGAACTGAATGATCTTAAGGTCCTTTCCAACCCAAACCAATCTGCATTCTATGACCTGTTAAATGTTAATAATTAGTTAAATGCTAATTATGATTATGGTGCAGGGTGATGAAGTGGAAGTGGTTATTACTTAAGGATGTGGCTGGCGTTTCTTAAAATCTTTGTCTGATAGGGGCTTTATTTTCCTTAAAGTGATGCCCTTGCACTGCAGGTAGCTCTGCATAGGTCAGACTTTAGATGTGGAAAATGTACAGGAGAGGTTTAAATTTAGTGGAGTGCTCATCTTCAGCTTTGACCAAAGACAAGCTGCTGGTTTGCAGATCATCAAATAAGGAGCCTGAACACAATCTGTATTTCTAGATGAGCTGTATCTCCTATAACAGTATCACTGTTGTTCTCTCCATAACAGACAGCATTTTTCCTTGAGGGACTGCTGAAGAAATCCTGGTGAAATCATGAATGGTAAGGGGGAAAGTACTCTTTACTTTCAGGGGGAAAGCTACATTCTGATCAGTGTATTAGTTAATAAGTTAAGGTGTTCAAAAAACTTGATAAACCTTTTAGCAAAGGAAATTATGTTACACTGATTTCACTTTTGAGGTTGCCTCTTGCCTTCATTCTTGTCACCCTTCTGTAAGGCTGCTTTAACCCTTCCTTGAATTTGTGTTTTCTTCAGTAGCAAAAGCTAATTCCTTGTTTTGTTCTGAATTTCAGTTATGCTCTGTCTGTCCCAATCCTCTCTCTCTCTACTTGATTTTCTTCTTTCCATTATTTTTCCCTTTGGGCCTTATTTCTTTGTTCTCGATGCTCTTCCTTGAGCAAACTGTATCTGAGAACATGCTTTCTTGCCTGCTTTGCATCTTCCTTTTTATCTTCCACTGGCAAAAGCCACATGTGTGTCTCTGTCGAGCTCCTGGCTACACCTCTACAGGTCCCCAGGCTTTTCTTTGTACAAGCAGCTATTGTACAAGCAGCGGCATAGGAAGGAAAGCCAGTGCTAGCAGTCTGCAAGTTTTCTGCTGACTAGCCAGCCTGAATCACAAGCTGAGAGTGTCTGCAACCACATTTCCATCCAACCAGAAAGCAGGAAGCTGCTTTATTTTCCTTTATCCAAAGCTAAATGCTAGTTGCTGCTCTAATTTTGGTTGTCGTTTGCTTGTAAAGAGAGTATCTTGGATGCTTTATTCCATGGCAGCTTTAACACTTGAGTTTCATTTTTACCTTAGCTGGTGATGACTTGGATCTGCTGGCCTCTCTCCTGGAAGAAAGTGAGGCAACTGAGGACAGGAGTTCTCCTGAGGAGGAAGATGCTCCAGAGAATGAGGGAGGAGAACCAGATGAATACGATGAGCTCTTTGATGCAGATGATGATGCATCCTACACTGAGGAGGCGGATGCTGAGGACAGCCCCATTGACGAACAGAAGGAGAATCTGGCTATGCTGTTTGGAGATGTAGATGACCTGCTGGAAGAGGAGGAGGCAGCAGAGGAAACTCCCTCCACTTCAGCTCCCAGTCAGGCAAAAGAGAAAACCAATCAAGAACTACAAGGTTTCTGTAACAGCATATTTTATCTGTTCTGTTGTATACATCCTGTCTCTAGAGAGCTAATGGGTGGAACGTGGGGCCTGCTGCTTCTCAGTTTCAAGTGGTCCCAGAAAGAGAATACAGAAAGTCCTTGTGAAAGTTTTTAAGTCCAGTTTTTGGTGCTCAATGGCCAAACTCATCAAACCTGTTTTCCCAAGAGAAAGACAGAGTACTTAAGTAAGCCAGGGAGTCTAAGCTAGGATAGGGAAGGTGCCTATGTACCTGTGCAGTATCAAATAAAGAACAGTGTTGCGTTGATGCTCAGGGCTGTCTCCTGGCATCTTTCACTATCACAGCAATCCCTTCCCCCTCCAGACTTACTGGCAGCAGGTTCTCCCATATCAGTCATCTTGGAAACAGAGCTGGCCACTGAGCTTTCCTGTGACCAAGCCACATACTTGATTATATCAAAAGCATTTATTTATGCTATGGAGTGCAATAATCAGCCATTTAAATTGTCTTATGTTCATTAGGAAAGTTGCATGCAACATGGCAAGGAACATACCATGATCAAGTAAAATATTTATATGAGAGAAGTCAGCTCCAGGCTGTATGGAAAAGTGTCCCTGCAGTGTTAGCTTCATAGAACCAAATGAGTCTGTACTGTGGCTTGAGCCTTTGTTTTGTAAGTTGCTATGATGCAGTAAAGCTGCCAGACTTACGGGGATCTCATAAATCCCTCTTTGCAATGGCTTCCTGCTGTCTTCATTATTATCCTTTTTCTTCTCCTTTCTTTCCTAGCTGAGCTGAGAAAATTGCAAGAACAGATGAAGACTTTACAGGAGCAGTTGCAAAAGGCTGCTATTGGGCAGCAATCCAGTTCAGGCCTTGAGAAGAAACCCCCTGGTAATAAGGCTAATTAAATGGGTTTAGGATTTGTTGTCTTACCAATGCGCAATTTATAGGCAAGATGGAGTCTTGGAAGTAATCCTAAAGTGGCCACTGAGCAGCAAGGAAGAATGATGCCCTGGTGTATTCTCACCCAGATTGTTTCCTGCAGCTGCAGGCTAAATCACTGAGCTGCAGTTTTGGTATCGGCATTATGGATTGATTCTACATGGGGCAGCTTTCATGAAGTGCTCCAGGGTCTTCTGGAAGGGTCTTTTTTTACTGGCAGATGTTGTAACACACAGAAAATACATCTGTGTTTGTTGCTGTAGCGTGCTGGGTGTAGTAATGAAACTGCATGGGAAAATTGAAAAGCAAGGGGATGCTTCTGCTTTTCACATCTTCATGGTTTCAGTGACATCCAAAGTTTTAGGTCAGCATGAAGAAGGCTCATTGGGGCTTTTCCAGCTCTTGCATTTCAGATGCTAGCAACTTAGCTGAAGGGCTTGCATGTGGGACCCTGACTTGGATTTGTTATCCAGATAATTACTTAGTTTGGAGCAGTTCTTAGTGTTTGAGTTCAGATTCTGAGATGTCACATTATTTTGTTTCCTTGGCCAGGTAAATCTCCCTGTTCACCCTTAAAGGAAAGGAATGTTCAGAAGCTGCAAGAGTCACCCTGTTTCTCAGCCCAGCTGGACAATCCTTTAGCTTCAGCCAAGCGAGGAACCCAGAAATCAAAAGCATCCTCAGCAGGTACCATTCCCAGTCTGCCTTTTCACTGGAACACACTGGGCTGGTTTTGGAAGCTCATCTAGTTCACAGCAGCAGTATAGACACATCCAGGATAGTTTTGCGCTAATTGGTACATTAAAACCAGTCTGGCAGAGCAGAACATAACTTTTTACAGTTAGTTATTGTATTCTTTGCAGTAGGTGCTGTGCTCTGTGCTGCTATGGTTAACTTGGACACTGACACTACACTGTATATCCCACAGTTTAGCTTGTCTGGAAAATGAGAGCTGCTCTGGGAAGCTCCTCACCAGCCAGAGGTACATTTGCTTGAGTTATGTGTTACTGATTTGGAGCTGTCACTTAGTTCCCAGTGAGACCAGTTCAGTATAAATAAGACAGTTTCACACTTTTTTTTTTAAGTGTGTTACACTGGACTCCAGTCTCTGGTCAGTTTTAAGTTAGTGTTCTTTTTATTTAGAAGTTTTCTTTTGTGATCAATCCTTGCTTTTTTTCCTGCTAAAGATAACAAGGCTCCTCCTCCACGGCAAGTCCTCAGTCTGGCATTCCAGCCCCTCCAATCTGCTGCAGGGAACACACCCAGTAAAGTGACCAGAGTGAAGACTCCTCACATGCCTGCACACTCCAGTGCAACGACTCAGCCAGTGTCTGTGGAAACCTTCTCAGGACTGAGATTAAGGTGGGCAGCCCAGCACTGGGCTCTGTCTGGGAACATGCCCTACAGTAACGGCAGTGAAAATGCAGCCAGTCTAATGTCCTGTGATGCTGGTCACACAAGGGGTGTGCAGGGGACTGGGTTCCTGATTTGCTGTATAGACATCATTTAACCACGTCACATCAGTCAGCTGTCATTAGGTGATGTAGCACAAAGCCATAGCACTGGCTGGGTGATCAGTAAATAGGAAACATTGACTTTTAGCTTAGTACCATGTTTCTATTTCTCTGCTCTTTTCTAACAACAACAAAAACCCATCGTTTTATTAGCACTGCTTTCCTCTGGATGTCCTGAGTGGTGCAGGGGAGCAGTGGGCATGTGCAAAGCCCAGCTGTGCTCTGGTTGAGCACATTCTGCTCCACGCTGAGCAGCCTTGCAGTCCCCATACTAAATGTGGCCACAAGAGGTCTCTGAATACTCACGTGTTTTTCCTCATCAGATTCCATGCTAGATTTCAAAACTGCTCAGCCAGCCTTACTCAGTCATTCCTGAGATGAGCAGAGTTAATGCAGGCTTGGGGCTAAGTTGCAGTGCAGCTATTTGAACAATAAACAGCATGATCAATACCTATCTGGTGTTTGTACAGTGTCCTGAGCAAAGGGGTTTTGTTTCAAGTGACCTCTGCGTGAGATAAGGTACAAAGCATTTTGCAGCAAGACATAGTCTTCCCAGGAGAATGCTGGATGATTTTCATTGTCCATTTATGCTAATGGGTGTGTTCTCTGTTATACGGTCCAGAAAACCCAGTGTGTCTTCAGCTGAAATGAACAGGAAAATGGCTAACAGGAAGCTCATCCGACTGTCTCAGCTGAAGAGCAAACTTGCTGCAGAAAACCTGGAGGAAACAGACTGGGTAACATTTGGAGTCATAGTTAAGAAGGTCACTCCTCAGAGCACAAATAACGTAAGTAACTGTTGTATCCCTTGCTCAGTTCGAGTGAAATATTGGTCTTCTCTCCTGAGAAACTTTGTCTTTTATCAGTCAACTCGATGGAGTTAATGAAAAGCTCCTGTACTAAAGATCTTGGCTTGCCTGCTTTCATGCAGTAATACTGCTTTTAGTCCTTGGGATAAGTCCTTAGCTTACCAATTGCCCCAGACAGTAGCATTGGCTAATGTAACCATTGCATCAATCTGTCTTGACAGTGTTCATTATATGTTAAATGCCAATGAAAAAAAATAAATAAGATTGTGACTCTCAGTCTTTATTTTAATGTGCCAGCATATTCCGCTTCCATTATTTCCCTAGAGGTCATTCTGTCCTAGATGGTGTACATGTCCTATAGAAAGTCATTGATGAAACAGATGTGCCTTGAGTTTATTTGTTCAGTGAGGTAAAAACTTCTTTATTCAGCAAGCAAGAGCATTGTCCAGCTTTAATATCAGGAACATTGGTGGCAGCACTATTACTGCGCTATTTTAGCCTGTAAGAACCCCAGAACAGGCTGCATGATACAGCTGGAGGTGTTATATCTCTTACTGATGTTACAAATCATGCTTTTCTAAATGCACCATCCCTGGCAGTGTTCAAGGCCAGGTTGGATAGGGCTTGGAGCAACCTGGTCTGGTGGAA
Source organism: Psilopsiagon aurifrons (assembly GCA_025447955.1). Classification (NCBI taxonomy): domain Eukaryota; kingdom Metazoa; phylum Chordata; class Aves; order Psittaciformes; family Psittacidae; genus Psilopsiagon; species Psilopsiagon aurifrons. The sequence goes on along the minus strand of JAOEHY010027798.1, from coordinate 7,743 downwards.
GGTGTCCCTGCCTGTGATAGAGGGTTGAAACTGGATGAGCTGTAAGGTCTCTTGCAACCCAAACCATTCTATGATTCTATGAAATCAGAAGAACACTGGGCAGGGGGATGGGAATTGGAATAACTCTTAAAAGCAACAGGGGCTGCAGTCAGTGTCCTTGTACCGACAGCTGAAAGGAAAGTGAATGTCTGTTCCAGGGCAGAACCTTCAGTATCTGGCGGCTGAATGACCTACGGGATCTCCATCAGTGTGTCTCACTCTTCTTGTTTGGTGATGTCCACAAAGAGCACTGGAAGACAGACCAAGGCACAGTAATCGGGCTGCTTAATGCCAATCCTATGAAACCTAAAGAAGGCTCAGATGAGGTGAGAGGATTTTTCACTTGTCCATCAGCTGTAGATAAAACCCTATAGCTGAACTTTCTTATATCTGCTTGAGAATTAGCTCTATAGCACATAGTTAGGCTGAAATTACAGCAGTTTGCCTACACAGTTTAAATTGTATTCAGATATTTGCATGGTGTATTTGTTCCCAGCCTTCTGGAAGACTGAACTTCCAAAAAGTCTTATTAAGCATCTAAAAGCAGAGTTTATTCAAGTGTTTAATCTGCTCATGGTTGCAGTTAGCTCACACACTGATGTACAGAGTATGTTTTCATTTCTGTTTATGCAGCTACTTCAGTGCAATGTCTATTTCAGCCTAAAGGCCTCTCAAAGCTGAAAAAGGTGGGGAAGCTCATTTCTCTCTTTTAATTTAAGCAGGAGATGTGCTTTCAAAATGTTTTCTGGTTCCAAAATCATGTCTGAGATGGAGCAATATTTTATTAAACAAACTACATGTTATGTATAGTAAGTTAATAAATAGTAGCTGACTTGTTTAATCAGTTACTTTTAAATGAATTACGTGATAATTTACTTTCCTATAGGTATCAGAGCACTTAAGGTGGCTTCATTTTGCTAATAAGTTATGTATTGTTTAATATATTTTTAATTGCACTGAGTGGAAACCAATTTGACTGGCTTTTGTAAAGCAGATTTTCAGGCTAGTAGCTGGTGATGTACTGTTTTGCATCTTAAATTCTCCAAATGGAAAAATGAAGAATCTCATGAACTGTCTAGTAAGCCATCTAATTGCTTAAATTAACGCAAATAAGCAAGTTTTAACTGCTATTAGTGAATAGAAAGGCACAGCAGAGTTAGCGCAGGACTGTCTTTAACTGTGAAGAGTTGTGGTTAGCTAAAATGTGCATGTTTAGAGCTACATTAAAATTGACTTCTCAAAGTGTTTCTTACCTACAGACACAATTCCTAGTATCTTTGGTTGTGTGAGGTAGACACTCTTCTTGCATAGCATCAGCTTTGATTTGACCTAAATATGTGGAGAGGAGTAGAGAGGTCTAGTACATCTGTTTTGCCCATCCACTGCTTACTGTGGGTGCTGTGATGGTGAGAGCTGAGCTGTACAGGACCATCATTCATTCACAGCTGCCTTTGCTGGTCTTTGGTTTCCTGAGGCTCAGCATAGAAATACAACATCTTTTTGTGAGGAGGAAATGCACTTTTTTTCACTGAGCCTTTTCTCAGTCTGAACAGGATATGTGGTTTTCTTAAACCGGGCCTTCATTTTAAAGCTGCATTGTTAATACCAGAGGTACCAACCTGGATTAGAGCCAAACCAGTGACAACTAGAGAGAAACCCATAGAGTTCCTCCTCAAGACATGCTCTTACTGATTTCTAGGTGTGTTTGTCTGTTGACCATCCCCAGAAGATCCTTCTCATGGGTGAAGCTCTGGATATGGGCACCTGCAAAGCCAGGAAGAAGAACGGTGAACCTTGTGCACAGATTGTGAACCTGGTCTGTATCTCAGGAATTTGGAAGGGCATCTTTATGTCCGGCTTCTGATTTTGTTCTGATGTTCTGACTCTTTCACTTGTAACTGAAGTGTGTGGAGGAGTTGAGAAATGAAACCCAGAGGAGCAGCTTCTGTGCTGGCACAGTAGTTCCCTACATGCAAAGCACTGAAAAGAGATGGTCTTGACCCATGAGCACCACCATCTCCATACCCTTTCACTCTCCTTTGCACCAGTGCAAGTTTCCATGCAGTGCACTAGGGAACTCACTCAAGGTAAAATAATACGAGGTTTTCTTGGGAATGGTTGTGTCTTTCAGAGATAATTCTAACCCAGTCAGTTCCCTGGTCCAGCATGCCTGCAGGCTGCCAGAATGGATATTTATACCTAAACATGGGGGGCACTGGAGATGAGAGAAAAAAGGTGTTGGGATTCTTCTTTTAGGAACAGTACTGATCTGTACTGGTTTAAAGGACTGGTAGACAATGTCACTTCATGGCTATGGTGGTATTATGATACCTGAAAGGAACCCTGTCTAAATGAGAAGGGTTGCAGGTAGTAGAGTAGCACTTAGGAGGAGAGAAAATGAAGGAATTAAGAACTGCAGATGATGTCAAAGTGTGTGGAGAGAGAAAGGCAAATACAGAAGGTACTTGTAGCGAAACACAGCTGTGATTACATACCCACTCCATGAGGTGGCTGTGCACAAGGCTGTCGTTTCCAGTGAGATGTTCCAGTGCCACCTGGAACAAACTGTAGATGCAGGCTGTCTGGCAGAAGAGGCTCATGAAGGAATCGGCTGTCTGTTTAATGGGTGACAAAAAATGTTTGATTGTGGGGTAACTGTAGTTACTGAAATCTGGGGCAGATGAGTATCAATGAGAACTGGGAGGGAGGTGTTGGGAGAAAGTTAAGAACACCCTGAATGAGTGCATTATGGCACTGCTGTCTCTCACTGGTAGACTCATTATCTTCAGTTCTAAACTCCCTGGATTGACACTGACCCATTAGTTTTTCTTTGTGTTCATGCCAGTAAGAAACTTACATGCAGTTTAGAGTCAAGAGTGCAGAATCTGGGGAAGAGGGCCTGGGACATCAATTGACTTGAGGCAAGGTATAACCTTTAAATTCCTTAACACACAGGTCTTTTTTCAGTGATTAGTGTGGACAAATTGAGTTTTGTTTTATATTGCTGCAATGTGGGCATAAATTTGTTGAATTGATCAAATGCTGCAGCAGTACAATAGAGCTCTTACTCAGCTTAGCCATAGAAGGATGCATGTGGATGAGAGGAATGAAGTACATCATACTTGCTGATGTTTTGCAACAGGCTTCTCCCATTTCTTTTCAGAATGACTGTGAATATTGCCAGTACCACATCCAATCCCAGTACAAGAAGCTCAGCTCCAAGCGGGCAGATCTTCAGTCCACTTTCTCTGGTGGCCGTGTTCCCAAAAAAGTTGGCCGGAGGAATCCCACTTTGAAGGAGAGACTGTGTCAGGATGGGTTTTACTACGGAGGAGTCTCCTCAGCAGCATATGCAGCCTCAGTGTAAGATAAACCACTTATTTTCCTTGCTTTGCAACAGACTCCCTCCCTTACAGGTGAACGTGAGGCTCTAAGGGGATCTATTTAGTTAGTGGTCCCTTTGCCATAACTGCATTCACCAGAGAGGAAGAAATACCCCATGTTTGGTGTAATCCTTCTGGTCCCGTGGGATAACAGAGTTGCTGTTTGATAGGAGAATGTTAACAGGCAGCACAAAGATGTGGTAAGGGGTGGTTATACCTCTCAATTAATACAGTGGTGTGCAGCCAGGCAGCATTGTGTTTCAGTAGGTGAAATGAACTTTATCATGAGATCATAAGCATTTGAGTCTCCAAGATGAGTATTTTTCAGAGGCATTCTCTGACTGTGTTTAGTTATGGCTCATGGCATTTAATCCCATATTCAGTGTATTCTGTATTTCTTCCTCCTCTCTTCCTTGACTGAAATAACACAGTATTACTGTGTGGTAATGAAGAGAAGTAGTACACCCTGCTTATTGTTAAGTGATCAGTCTGTATCTCATAACTATCTCTGAGCAAAGTTTAACCATTAACTATGTTTAGTTTTCTCTCAATGCATGGGAAGCACATATCTCAACCCAGGCAGAAATTGAAGATCTTAAACACTGTGCTAGAATTTGGATTTAGCTCCACATCCTTCCCAAAGTCAGACAGGTGACAGAATAGAGGCACCCTTGAAAGAAGCTGGAGTTTTGTTGAAGCCCTTGTCTAACATTTGAGCTCTTGTCCTTCCTTTAAGAATGGGAAAACTGATGTTCTGGTTTTGTTTCCTCTTCCTAGTGCAGCAGCTGCAGTGCCAAAAAGGAAGATTCAAACCACTCTCTCCAACCTGGTCGTGAGAGGAGTTGATGCAATTGTCCAGGAAACCAAGCAGAAAATTGGTACCTAATTATGCATGTAGCCTCTTCACCTTCCAGATTTTCCCAGCTGGATGTGTAGATGTGTCCCAGGACCCTGCTACTCACTGAATAAACCTGGCAGTGGCTCTGCTCAGAGATAGCCATTTGTAGGCTGCTTTCTCAATTGATCAAAATCCATCTTCCCTCTTGAGATTGTAGCTGCAAGGCAAATGTAACTAAGCAACTGGGTAGCTCCATGCACCTGTTTTTCATCAGTGTCCTAGAATTAAGTCTCCTGTTCTGTCTTTAGACAATGACAGAAGATCTTTGACAGATTAAGTGGAATTGGAAGTTTTAAGAACTTTGAACCAGAGAAATTACTTTCTTTTATTTAAATAAATGACTTCTGTCAATCTTGTAAGCTTCCAAGGAACACAAAGTATAAATCAGTCAGGTCTGCAATGCAGGGGACCTCCTAAGTACCCAGCCTGTTCCTAGTGCTTTTCTTTTGTGATCTTCAAAGCATATTCCTTCCATAGTTTTTGGGATGTCACCGATCTTCACTGCCTCCATTTCTGTAAAGCAGTTAATATTACATCCTCCTTGTGGAGACCAGATAACAGATGATTTAAACTATGTGCTCTACGTGCCACTTAGAAATCTTGTTCACATCTTTTAGTTCCCTCAGTTGCCTCCATTGCAGACAACACAGCGTGTGTCCCTGTATCCAGCTCTTAATTTTCCAGAGATAAGATGTGGCTTCAGGGCTTTCAAGCATTCTAAACATGGGAATGGTGGAATGCCAAGGATAGCCATGGGAACGGATAGCCAAGGCTGCTGAGGAGCTGACTGACTGATGGGCTTGCTGAAGGAATGGAAATGTCTTCATGATGTGCTTTGTGAGCACAAGGGCTTGGGTAACCAAATATAACATAGAAGCTGGCCTTGCTTTGGGGAGGCCCTTACTCAGGTGACCTGCAGGGGTTTCTTCCAACCTAAAACCAGGCCTGCTTCTCTTCCTGGCTCCAGATCTGTTGTATTTCTGCCTCTTCTGCTCCAGGTGCAGGAAAGAGACCCATGCAGTGTTCTGAGGAGTTCAAGGAGCTACTGGCACAGCCAACTTTTGGAGCACGAAACCTCTGCAAACACTGGACCAAAGCAGGTATTGTCCTTTTGCCTGAAGGAAAGCCCACTCCTAAAATCACTTACTCTGTCTGAGCAAATATTAGTGGCTTTTTATTTTGGTTTGATTTATTTCCTAGATGTTGAAAAGAAGCAAGAGCCCAATATCCAGTCCGTCTCTGCTTCTGCACTGCTCAAGCAACAGAAACAGAAGTTACTAGAAGCCAGAAAGAAGCGGTCTGAAGAGATTCAGAGGAGGTAAAATACACACGGACCTATGCAGGAAGGGTTCTGTTACTGTGGCCCTACTATAATTGTGAGAGGTGTTTTGGTGTTTTAAGGAAAACTTCACTGAAATAGAAATACCCCAGTATTCAGTGGAGAACCAAATGCTCCAACACAATGCCCAGCATGATGGGAAGAAGCTGATTAGAGTACGAAACTGAGCTCAGGAGTCCTGGTTCTGTTCACTGCCAGCTTGCAAGGGTCTTCTGAACCTCAAAATTGCCAAGGGTTTTGTGCAGATCTCATTAAGAAACCTAAGAACCACCTCCGAAAGAGCCACCCTGGGTAAGACTGAGATTGATGTAACCTCAAAAGACTCAGCAGGAGCCAGAGGCACAGTCATGGTGATACTTCCCCAAATTCTCTCTCAGCCTACAACAGTGTGTATTTCATGGACTTCCCAATCCAGGGTGGTGTCTGTTAACAGTATCTCTGAAGGGATTTCCCTCACAACCCCCATGAACCTGTTATTTATGTGTCTTCTGTGACAAGGAGTCCTCCTGTTTACTACCTGTCCTGCAAAGAAGCCCATTTTCCCAAGTGCTTTTGGTTCCCACTTCCCAATGTCACTTGATGCTTCTCTCTCATTTCAGTTTTGAAAGCAATTGGTTGTTCACTCTTGGTGATTTTATGTCACTTGATTTCAGTGAGTTCTTTACCAGTCTTTTTTCACTCTCCCAAATGCCTAAATTGATGCATGTTGTACTAGCAATAGAAGGCATTTTAGTGAAAAATCACAGTCGGTATCCCTTCCATTCCTATTTCGCAAACCTTTCTGTCTCTGACTTGTGTCCCTATGCTAATGGACTATTCTTGTCTTAAAAGGTTTCTCCAGAGCACAAGTAAAGCCGGTAGCCCTGCTTCCCTGGCCTCCCCCAGACAGTCCTCAGTGCCTGGGGCAGAGTTTCCCAAAGCTGCCAAAATGTCAACTCCTCAAAGGCCCAAGCTAGGCACAGGCTTTTCAGAAGGAGAAGATATCCTCTTCTTTGATGGGTCTTCTCCTCCTCCAAAACCAAAGCTAGACAGCGTTGCAGAAGCCAAAAAGGTAAGAGCCCTTTGAATCTTCTAAGTGTTAAGAAGGGGAGGTTAAGGGAAGTTTGGTTTGTGGTAGTAGAGGAATCATTGATCAGATAGAGGCCAGCTCAGCTCTGACATCAGTGGTTTCTGATGTGTGGATCAGACTGGCCTATTGCAGTACACAAGAAATCTGTGCTCCTGACAGCTTTTAGTGCCAAGGTCCATGCTACCGTCTTGCCTGTAGTTAACCTCCCGAGCATTGGAATAGCAGCTAAAGAGGAGCTTCTGTGTGTGATGTTTGGCCACTGGAGCTGGGTTCTCCTGCTTGTTCAAAATCCATCTGAATTGGTCAGAAGTGAGTTGTTATGATCTGTCTCATGTGTGTGATGATCATGAGCTAACTGTTGATCTTTTCTGAAAGCAAGCATCACTGAAGCCACTGACACAAGTGGCAATTTCAGCAAATGCCAATGTGGGACAGAGCTGCCTCTTGGATTGGGGCTGGGGAAAAAGGGATGGGGAGATAGGCCATCTCATTTAAGTCATTAACCTGAATCTAAGCTTTTTGCTGAAGAAACAGTTCTTCATGCATCCTGACAGCTTCTCTGAGCAGAACTGACTCCATTCTTCATGACCCGACACAGTCTGTCATCTCTTGGACAAATTACCTCTGGAGAGCAGTTTGGAGTAGCCCTGTGGCTGTCCTTGCACTCTTCTTCATGCAAGTGTGACGTAGCTTCTCTGTCCACCAGTGACTGCTCTTTCTGCTCTTGTGTTCTGGGGGCTTGGGACATCTTAAAACATCAGGTTGTGGATAGGTCCTGGATCAGGATGGGGGGTGCTGAAATGATTTTTACAGAAGTAGAGTGTCGTGGTTTAAGCCTAGTCGGCAATTCGGCCACGCAGCTGCTCACTCACCCCCCCTGCTCCTGGAGGAATGGGGAGGAGAATCAAAAGAATGTAACTCCCAGGGGTTGAGATAAGAACAGTCCAGTAACTAAGGGATAACACAAACCACTGCTGCTACCACCAATAATAATAATGATAAGGGAAATAACAAG
>JAOEHY010027797.1:0-19098 GCA_025447955.1 Psilopsiagon aurifrons | reverse complement strand
CTTTTTTTTAATTCCATTATGACTTTTTGAGCAGGACAAAGTCAAGAAAGCTGAAATTTTACCCTGAAAATTGCTGCCCACAGAGAGGAGTCTTTCAGGAAAGTCTAGCTTAGCAGCTACTGCACAAACAGTGCATGCCAAAAGTATGTAATATGTGGGGGTTTTATTTTCATTTAAAGTTGTTACATATTTACACCAGTTATGGATCAGTATCTTGTGCATAAAGATCTCGACAAATTGAATAAAGACACAACTCTGATTACAACAGCTTGGGCCATAGAAAATGTTAGGGAGTGCTTTGTATGTAAACATGAGCCTGAACTCACATTTGCCTCATGCCACTGCTTTATCCACATTAAACATATTACATGGGACAGACGCATCTATTCCTAAGTCAGTGCATACTTGCCACACTCAGAGAAACTCTCATTCTGAAGAGGTCACTTATGCTAACGTAATAAAACCAGAAACCCAGTCCATTCTTTGCTGGAGTTTATCAGTGCAGTCTTGCTGGTAAGAGAGGCTGACAGATTTTCTAGCAAAAAATATTCACTTATGTTAGGAATTCTGCCAAACAATAATTTTAATAGCAACAGCAATGTTAATTATGGTTTAAGTTATTCAAACTGCCATAAAACTAGTACTACAAAAGGCTGACTTCAAAACAAAATGAAAAAATAATCTTAGAATTCTACCCAAAATAACACAGCCCAATTAATATAGTCTTCAGATGGTACAAAGCTCCTGCTTGATCCCTTTTGTGGTGTACTGCCACTGGCTGTGGCCTCCTCAGCTAGACAAGGGAGAGAAATGCAACAAAAGGCTCGTAGCTCTAGGTGAGGGAGAGACCACTCAGAAATTGCCATCATGGGAGAAACAGACTTGACTTGGGGAAATTAGTGTATCAACAATCAAATCAGAGTAGGAAAATGAGAAATAAAATCAAATCTTAAGCACACCTTCCGTCCCTCTCCCTTTTTCCCAGGCTCACACCTGAGTTCTCTACATCACCCCCTCAGAGGCACAGAGAGACAGGGAATGAGGATTGCGATGAGTTCATCACACATCATCTCTGCTGCTTCTTCCTCCTCAGGGGAGAACTCACTCTCTTCCTGTGCTCCAGCCTGGGGTCTCTCCCACAGGAGACAGTTCTCCATGAACTTCTCCAATGTGAGTCCTTCCCATGGGCTGCAGTTCTTCATGAACTGCTCCAGTATGGGTACCTTCCATGGGTTTAGTCCTTCAGGAACAGGCTCCTCCAGTGTGGGTCCCCCATGGGGTCATGGCTCCTGCCATCTTCCCATGTGGCCACATGTCCTGCCAGGACCCTGCTCCAGTGCGGCCTTCCCATGGGATCACAGCCTCCTTTAGGGATCACCATGCTCCAGTGTGGGGTCCTCCCCTGGCTGCAGGAGGGTATCTGCTCCAGTGTGGACCTCCATGGGCTGCATGGGCACATCCTGCTTCATCATGGGCTGCACCATGGGCTGCAGGGGAATCTGCTGCCTGGAGCTCCTCCTCCCCTCCTTCTACACTGACCTGGGTGCCTGCAGAGCTGTTCTCACATACTCTCCTTCTTCTCTCAAACTGCAATTCCTCCTGCGCAGTAACTTTTTATCCTCCTTAAATTTGCTATCCCATAGGTGCTACCATTGTCACTTACAGGCTCGGCCTTGGACAGTGGCGAGTCTGTCTTGGAGCTTACTAGCATTGGCTCTATTGGAAATAGGGGAGGCTTCTGGCAGGTTCTCACAAAAGACGACCCTATGACCTCCCCACTACCAAAACCTTGCCACACAAACATAATGCATCCCTCCATCCGCTGCATAAAGCCCAAGTCCACTGACATCAGTAACACCGCAGCGTTTTTTTTAAGCTGATTTACAGGAAGAGAGAAACAAGGCTTTGCCACAGTCCACAGTGAGTTGCCATAAGTAACATCACTCCTGGAATACTTGATATTCTCTCCTTGCCTGAGTAACTTTTTCTGCTTGTTCTTAGCAGGAGAGTATTAGATGCTGTGCATTTGATCTTGAGCCTTCTTATGTCAACAGCCAAAGTCTGTTGGCTCTGACTGCACCAAGCCAAAGCCAGTGTTAATGCACTTGGGTTTGGGCTGCTTGCTTTGTAACAAGTTTCTGGTGGTTTATAAAGATACTAGATTCAGTAAATTTACCTCAACAAATATTACTTATTCTAAGTACCCAGTTTTCCCAGCCTGAAAAGTATCACAGATCGTCTTATGTCCGTTTTCCTCCCAGCTCTGTCATTCCTCTCTTAAGCATAACTGATGGCTTTGAGTAGCCCTGTTACGCTGGGTGTTTAGATCACCTCAACATGCTGCATTCACATAGGACGCAAGCACGTGGCACCTTGGGCCAAAAGTCTCCAGAGAAACTATATTCCAAAAGGGACAGGTTTTGACATGTAACAAAATAATTTTCATATTCACTGATCAGAAGTGAGCAGTATTTCACATTGTAATTCTGTCCTGTAAAACAGTTAAGAAAAAAATTGAAACAACACTGTGATAAGGATTACTTGAGTGGCCCCAGTTCTATTTCTGGTGTCGAAGTTTAGGATACTTATAACTTTCAATTTAATTTAATATGAACTAATTATTAAAATCTAATTACATACCTACTAACAATATCTGAGTAGCTGGTTGTTCCTGAAGTCTTACCTTAGAGTGAAAGCAAGTATCCCTGAAATAGATGGCACTGTTTGAGTATCCAGATGCTACTCTGTATCAGACAGACCTTAAATATCAGTGATGTGATCACAGACATATAAAAAACTGAATAAAGATTCTGGCTTGGAAAAGAAATACTTAAAAAATATGGTGCTAATGTTTTTTTTCTATTGTACTATGTTTTTTCTGAAAAATGTCCTTATTCTTTGAGGTCCCTCTCTTTTTTCATGAAACTATGTTTTGTAAGTTACTGGTGCAGAGAAAGCCACTTTCTCCTGCTTTATTACCCGTAACATGTCCTCAAGAGAGTATAATTTTAAAAGTCTTCAGACAGTAAATAAATTCCCCATATAGCTTACAGGGTTTTTACAAAGAACATTTATAGAGTGGCAAAAGTCCTAGGTGAGAAAACAAACTTCTGATCCTCTTTGCTATATGCAAAGCCTTTCATTACCACCAACTAGAAAACAACTTTTCACTTAACATTTTTGTGTTGGCTTGGGGTTTTTTTGTTTGCTTTGTGGTTTTTGTGTTTGGGTATTTTTTCCTCAGGGTACAGTATCTTTCATACCTTCTAATCTGTATAGTAATACAGCTAATGTGCAGCTGTTTCACCAGCTTCTGCTTGTTCCTCTTGAGGCGCTCAGATGAAACTGCGGCTCACTGCTTCATGGCTAATGGGCACTGGGTCGTGCATCTGTAACTGGGTGCACTGTACAGCAAAGTGCTTGATAGCCACTGCCTATGCATGCTCTGCTGGGAGCTGATGGTCACTCCTAGTGAATGTCATCAATAGTGAAACTTAAGCAAAAAATCAGAAAAAACATACGTTAGAGGCATTATTTTATGTTTCACATTGCTTCCTCAGCAGTGTAATACCAAGAATCTATTAATTTTTATTTTCTTAAGTTTGCAGTTAATAAAAAATCCTCTTATTTTGCAGATACCTCTAAATGCTGTAACGTGACTGAATAATACCATATTCCTCATGTGCTGCTTGAAAACAATACAAAACAGGAGGGTATACATGACAGCTTTATTCATTCAGCTTTCCCCATTTGCCATTCCCAGGTTCTTCCACTAAGGATATATTCAGTAGATGTTCTACTCTGCAGAATAGGTTTACTTTAAGGTTCTCTGATGTATTCCAGAAAAAAATCCCACAAACATTTATTTTAGCATTGAGATTTCCAGGAACACTGCTGTATTTCTAGGTACATGTCTATACTTGCAGTCCCGGCTGTTAGCCTCTATTGCAACTGAAGTTCCCTTAGTAAATGATTCAATCTGACTTCGAGTGGTGTCCAGCAGCTTGGAAAGGCTGTTAACACGATGTGACAGTCTTGATGTTAGCTGTCTCGGTGGAAGCCAAGAAACAAATCATGCAGAGCTTAACAGATAGGAGAGAACAGCTTGAATTTTACATAGAAAAGACCTGAAAAAAAGTGGAGACACTGGCTAAATGAAACTGATGCTTCCTAGATGATCAAATGTATTAAGAGTTTTGTTGTTCTTACAGCGTGTGCCGTAAGTTGAGCACTGTGTAGTCATGCAGCACAGCACTCTTAATGGCTTAGAGACATTCTTTGAAGGCTACATTTGACAGAAAAGATGATAAGTGCCAGGATAAATGGAGGTTTAATGAAGCCTTTAGGCACTAATGACAATGGATTTCTGGGAGAAGTTTAATTCCATGGCTTTGTCCAAATGTACTCCTTGCTTTTGCTGTATGTAAACTTAAATTTAGCTACTCCTGTCAACTCTGAGGTTTTAAGCCCCATTGCTTCTTAGTAGGTGACTGACAGGCACAGAACTCAGGTACAAGAGAGATGCAGACACGGGTATTTCTTATAATCCAATTCGGCAGCCTGCCTTCCGCTATCACTCAAAAGACACTGACTGAAAAATTGAAAGGGAAACATGTTCTGATTAATAAAATGTGAGAGATTGCTGATCACAGGCCATGAATTGCCCCAAACACCTACCCTGAGATCTTCCCAAGGAGAAGAGAAAATGATCACACCAGGCTTCAAACCTCCCTTGCCTGTCCCTTGCCATCATAGTGGTTGAGCACTCTCAGCCAATTAGACCCAAGGCCCCATATGTTGAACACAGAAGCAAAGATAAATGACATCCCTTTATTTTTATTTTTTTTTCCCTTTTAAAAGTTGGGCCTGAGGAAGACTATTTGGATGGTTAGGAACTTGAAGTCTGCACTTTAGTCTGCCATGCTGCACTGTGAGGATGTACTTAGGTCACAAAACCTCTGACAGCTAGAAGTAATGGATCGGGGTGGTAAATTAGAAAATGTGCTGATATCTCTAACTATTCTTTATTCTTACCATGGTAGGTAATGGCTAGCCACAGCAGACCTAAACCTACTGATTTCAGTCATCTTGTATGCCACTATGCTAGCTGAGTTAAAATATACCGGACAGTAGTACCTTAGCATGCTTCTACTTGCTTCAATTTCTGGGTGACCAAATAAGCACAGACAATAATCTCAACAGAGGGTTAAGTACTAGAAGAGCTGTAAAGAGGTACATTTTACAACTAAAATTTAATTTTCTGTATTTTTCTTTATCTCATGGAATTCTGATTATTTTCTGCTTTTATTTCTGGAAGCTGGCATCTTTAGCAATCTCAGTGGAAGAAAATTAAACTGGAGGTCTTGAGATTTGCAGGTTTGGGGTTTGGGACAAACATGTAGGTGTCTGTGGAGAATAAGGCACAGACCCCATTTCTGGTTAGGAAACAAAATCGTTTATTTCCAGAAGTTCCAGGGTTGATATAGGCTATCTGAAGTACCCGGTTGTGTGAGTGGCTAATACAATTGGTTAGCTGACACCACCCACGTGGGTACTTTCGCTTCTTCATTGGTTGATATCTTCCTCTCCGGTTGCCTTGATTGGAAGCTTCTTTCTTCCTTCTTATCTTGCCGAGTTCTCCCTACAATACTCCCCAAAACTTTCCCAGCAGCATTCCTCTGCTATCTCAAAGTTCTCCCAGCAGCTGCTCTAGCTGAGAAATCCTCCACATCAAGGTTCTTTACAACCACAGGTGTCCATAAAGCATCTTGTAACTTCTGAGGGGTTACTGGTGCTGATTGATAATGAGCAAGTCCTACGCAGAGTGTAGCTTTGAAAATATGTCCAGTTGCATCTCTTCTGTTGTGATACTGATTCAGAAAGAACAGAGATGCAACTGCTACTGTGGTCTGAGCATGTACAGAAGAGTTGTCACATATGTGCTTGCCAAATGCTCAGTGTCCTTCACAAATCTCAGGGATTTGTAAAGGGTAAATGAGAAAACCTCTGGATGCCAAATCAGAGGTAGTGGGGTCGTGATTCCTCATACAACATTTAACTGTAGCCACAGACTATTTTTGTGACATGATGACTTCATTCATTCATTATCAGCTGCAGACTAATTGTCATGTCATACAAAAAAGTAAAAAGCTCGGCTTTCCTGGCTTCACTGTTACCAGCAGAAATGACAGAAGGGCTGGTATTCTCCCTTTCACTGTCTGATCGGCTACATGCCTTTGTAACAGCAATATCCTTCAAAACCAGCAAGTCGTGTTTTGGTAAAAGCAATTAGGAATTTACAAGCCATCACTTGAGGATTCAGTGTTTACCTCTAGGTCCTACCATCTTAAGAATGAAATATTGAAAACAGCAGCTAACATGACAGCATGGCTTTTCCTTGGCATAAGAAATAGCACTTTTGTATCACATGCAGATGTTGAGATTGTTCTTTAATTTGTAATTTAAAATCACACAGCTCCTGTACTTTAAGCCTAGGGCAAGGATACTTCTTTCATGCTAAATAAAGTGATCCTTCTTTATAAAAAACTATATGGAGTCTAGCTATTAAAAAATGTATGTGTGTGTGAAAAATTTTTATACAAGGAAGTAACATAGGGAAAACTGAAGCTACAGATTCATTTATCTATGCCCAGGTCAACGTGTGAACAGGAAAGGACAAATATCAATAAATATTAAAAAAAAAATAGAATATAAGATTAAAGTGTTCAAATTATACTATTAACAATCTTAAAATGTTCTTATGATATTCACGCATTTTAATAACAACAAAATATTAAGTATATATGCAATGTATTGAGTTTAATTCCTTAATGAGAAAAACTTTTCCCTGGAAAGTTCCTTCATTAGGAAGAAGAACAACAGGGAAAGAAAAGGGGATATGTTTGGTTTTTTAGAAAGAATGGATAAAAATCATCCTTTCTAAAGTTAATATGGGCAGTGATGGGAATTCAAAAGGTAGAGCTCACAATCTGACTCACTTATTAAACCAATAAGAAAGTAAGCGCTTTAAAGACTATCATCAGAAGCGATATATCCCTCAAGGCTTTTTGTGGAAAATAATTATGAAAGTACAGATCATGTTCAAAAAATAAAATCCTAACAGCAAACTGATCAGGGAAAAAATCTGTGGGATTTTGTCAAACCAGTTTTGCAACTTGTTTGCTATTTTGTGTGCAGAACTAAATTTCCAAATTAATTTACCTTTAACAGCTTTTTATTAGAAAATATTTAAAGCACTTCACAAGAATTATTTTCATGCTTTGTGAGCTTTTTTTTGTGAAAACTGATTATCAAGGGAATTAAAAAAATAATTGCACTAAATTGTAGTCCATGTACCTATCAATGAAATCTCCCAATGTTACCTGTAAACTTTGGCACAAATTCATAAATACAGTGTTAATTTTGAGATATAGAGCTAGAAAATGTCTTGACTGGCATTATATCTGTTATTTGCAATGCTAAGCTATTATCACAGAAACTATATAGCATTGACTTTTAGAAAATATATGCATTAAGGACTGTAAGACAATTTGAAGGACTTCACAATATTCATTTCCAGCACAAGTAAATATTATTTATTCTGTATATACCATATACTGTACGTTGAAACTAGGGTAAAGAAACTAATAAAGAGATGGACCATTTCTTTCACCAGACTGTTAGAAAGATATTGAAGTGTTATTGCAAGCCAGCAGACTCAGTTACTCTTAAGTTTGCCTTTTAGAAATGGCTGAAAAAATTATGAAAGAGTATGTAGGTAAGTGTTTGACATTCATTTTTGGTTTCTTGGTTTTGTTGTTTGTTTTTATTTACCTGCATGAATTCATTTAAGCAGTTCATGACCTCCTGGTTATTCTGTAAGCATGACGTCCATATTCCCTTTAAACAACAATTTCACTTTTCTACATGCATATTTAGCCTGATGGACATGCCCCTCAAGTTACTCAGTACTGATAAGCAGTTATTAGCACTCTCTTTTAAAATGTGGAATCAGGTTCCACCTGACTTTATGATAGCATCAGGCCTCTACACATATAATAGCTCTCACTGAAATGAGCAAAGAACTCCAGATAGTGTAGGACATTCTATGTAGTTCCCATTTTCTTGAGGAGGCATAGGCCAAAAATGAGCCAGTGAATGATAGCAAATATGCAGAATTTGGTGCCAGTGTTCAAGTCTATGGATACATTAAAACTCTTTTTCCTAAAATAGTTTTCTAAAACAAATACATTAATTAAGGGTCTACAAAAGAAGACTGAAAATTTTATTTATTTTCTTCATCCTATGTTCACAGTGGGAGTCAGACTGTGACAATTGTTTTGCAAGGCATTATACATATGCAGTAGAACACTGTGCATGCATTTTTCCAGCATTTACTTTTTCAAGTGAAAGTGAGATTCTCAGTCTTTATAGAGTTAGTTTACAGGGATTACAGCCAAGTCTTTGAAATTTCATGTGACTATTCCCTTGGACGAAATCCAGAGTGTATCCTTCAGACAAGTACGGTGATCTGGCAGTTCCTGGTCCTATTTCGTAATGAGATGAATACCACTAGCCATGGCTTGGAACAGTGTACTTTGTCACTTTGTTCAATAAGGGACATCAAAAAGCCTTGCTTATATCCTTAGTGTAAATTCCTTACTAGTTTACAGAGCTACATAATAGCACCATTTTCCTGGTCTCACATTGTTGTATTTTATTTTTCAAATGCCCACCTGGGGTGCCTTGTTAACATGTGTTAGACAGAATGGTTTTCTTTTCTTAGAAAAGACCACATTTGGCAAGAAATTAGGTGGGTTTTGCAAACATCCTTGAATGAAAGCTGTACTTTTCCACCACAAATGACATAGGCTAAGGAGACAACTCTTCTTGCTCTACCTCTTTGCTTCTGTGGTATCTTCTGTTAGTTAAGCATGCAATAAAAAGGAGCATAGCTACTTTGCTTTACAAAGCTGATTATGAAAATTGACTTTTTGCATATTCTCAGTACAGCTAAAACTTATTTTTTGAGTTCTCTACATATAGCTAATGATGTACTGTAAAAGACTGATACTGCTACAAAAATAGGAGACACAAGTTAAAAAAGAGAGATCTGATAGTATTTTCATTTTCACATTTTGTATAACTGTTTTAACACTTTTTCTTTCCCTTCTTACCCATTTGAAATCTTCCCTGTTGTCCCAGAATATATGGGATGGAAATAAACATAGAGAATTATAGAACAAAATTAAATTTTTTTTAATGGCTATTTTTAGGACAAATCTTTCTTATAAAATCCACATACCTGAGAGAAAGTGACCCAATATTTTCAGAGAATAACACAACTAAGAATAAACTGCATCCACAAATTTTATGTTCAAGGGAGTCTTGTTTGTTTCACTTCTCATGTATATTCACACACATGGGTATAGTATGGGTATATTATAATATAAAGTACATACACAGTGCAGACTATATCTCTGTGGATCTTCAAATTACTGAAAATCCTACCTGCTGCCTTTTTAAAGGTTTTACATGGTTTGCTTTGCCATAAAATCCGTCAGTAAGATTTCAAACACACTGAAGCTAAAGACTTTTAAATAACTTTGTCTGATAAGTAACTAGTCACAGCATCTGGTTGCACACTGAGAACAATATGTTCTTACGCATTGGCCTCTTCAAAAGTCTGCTTGGAAAAGTCCTGTGGGATAAGGCTCTGGAGGGAAAAAGGCCAAATAAAGCTGGCCAATATTTAAGGATCACTTCCTTCAAGCTCAAGAGCGGTCAATCTCAATGAATATGAGCTCAGGCAAAAATCCCAGAAAGCCTATGCATCTCAACAGAGCTCCTAGCCAAAGTCAAACACAAAAAAGAATTATGCAGAGGATGGAAGCAAGGATGAGGAACATGGGAGAAATACAGTGACATTTTCTGGGCATCCAGGGATGACGTTAGGAAAGTCCAAATGGGATTAAATCTGCAAGGAATCTCAAAACCAACAAGAGCTTCTATAAGTACACAGGCAACAAAATGAAGACTACAAAAAATTTGGTCCCACTACTGAACAAGATGGTGTACCTTGTTACACAGGATACAGAAAAGGCTGATGTGCTAAATGTCAGATCAGTCTACAGGGATCCCAAGTTCCAGAAACTGTGGGAAAGGCTGGAGCAAGAAATATTTGTCCCTGGCCGAAGAAGATCAGGTCAGGAAATACATACGCTAACTAGACACATATAACCTAATCTTTGAGGACAGCCTCCTGCAAGCACACGAACACTCTAGTCGAGTAGTCAGGAAAACAACTAAGACATTTCAAGAGGGTAGCTTGGCTAAGCAGGAAATTCATGCCAAAGCTCCAATGTAAAGAGGCAACATCCAGAAGGAACAAGCATGGACAGGTTGTAAAGGAGGAATAAAGATACATTTCCTGGGCACACAGGGATGGTGTTAGGAAGGCCAAAGTTGAAATGCAGAACATTATAGGCAACAACAATACTAGCACACTGGCAGTAAAAAGCTGAAAAAACAAAATATTGGCCCACTGCTGGGACAGGAAATCCAGTAGCAACAGGTAAAGATAAGGTTGATGTATTCAGTGTCCCATTTTTTTTTTAGTCTTCACCAGTGAAGTCTCTGAATTTTCTGTGTTTAGAGTAGTAGTGGATGAAGATGGAGTTAACAGAAATGGATGATGATGGAGTTAGGGTTTGCTTGGGTAACTTGACTCACACAAGTCCACAAGACCCAACAGACCTCATCTGAGGGTGTGCACAATCGTGCAAGGCTGCTCTCTGCCACTTTTAAAAGGACTTGGAGATTGGGCAAGCCATATTGCATTCACCTCCGAAAGGGCAATCCAGGAAACTACAGGCTGGTCAACCTCCCTTTTGTCACTGGAAAAATGATGGAGCACAAGCTCCAGACTCTCCACTCTTCCACCCCTTCAGCCTTTGCTTCCTCCTCCGGTTGGTCACTATTTTAGTTGGAAATTTTCCTGATCTTGTTTAGCCATATTTTTATTAAAAAACCCACATAATTTTTCACCTCATTAAAAAAGTGAGGTCAGGTCTGTAAAAAGGAATTCTATTAATCTCTGCATATTAGGGATCTGCCTGGGGTGCTAGCTGTCCAGGATCAAACTGCTGAGCTTGGCTCTCTTCCCAGAGGAGAGAGATGCAGATCAAAATACAGGGTAAAAACAATGCTAATCAAGTGACAATGCTCTCACGGTAAGATTCCTCAGTGCCAGCAGGGACTACGTAAACCAAATGGAGAGAGGGATGGCAGTAGGACAGATGCCTGTCAAGGGGAACATGCTTTCGCTGTATCTTTATTCAATGTGAAAAATTCTCTTCACAGTTACTCCCTTCAATATGCAATGTGAAACTAAGGTGCAAAACATGCTGGTGGCACACAGGCAAGTATGACATGGACTGAGGGTGAGCCTACAGCAGGGGCTCTCCGAGGGTGCAGGCTGAGGTCACTCATACTGGATGAAATCTATCCAAAAGTATGCTGTTTGAGCTGCTTGTGACTGATTTTCAGAGCCCTGTGGTAGTACGCACTGCATCCCACTGCCTAACAAGACTCACATACAGCCCTTAGTGCATCACTGGTTTAAAAACTACACGCTTTGTACCATGTTTCTTTTGCTCTTTTTTTTATCAGGAATGTAGAGTAGAAATCCAAGCGTGCTACCTTAAAATGAGCAAAACTACAGAAGCTACGAAAAGGCTTCAAAGCAAAAGGAATTATTTTTAGAAGATTGCAGAATGGTTTATAAGAACTGCATAGAGCTTCTCTTAGTAAATGTCGTAATAAAGGTTCATTGATTAAAAGAAATTGGCTCTATTGCTCAAAATAGCATCTCATTGATTGAAAGACATTGCCTGTAATGGTTTCCTCCAAAGCAGCATCTGTTATGTATTAACCTTTCAGCCTTCAGAATCATGGGATATGAATTTCTTGCTCAAACTACTGGTCAGATGACCCATCCATGACATTTAATAAATTGCAGCTCTGCACACAGGTTCAAGACTTCATAAAAACAGGGAGAAACACATTATAAAAAGGCACATTTTCCATGATGCATGGTACAACTCAGTCCTTTATGTTAAAACAACAAAACCAACTAAACTCAGAGTGTAATCTCTGTTTTATTAAAGCTACCAAACAAATTTTAAAATAATCATCTAAGCTTTAATGGTAAACAGCAATGTAATGATTGAACTTTGAATGAAAGGAGATCTAACATATCTAGTTCATTGGGAAAAATCATGCAAGCACAAGACTGCTTTGATTTTCATCTTTGTGCTTGTTAAAATGATGTATTTACCTATCAAACTTAAATTAGCCATAGTGTGCAAATGGCTATAGGAATACATTCATATATGATCTTCTCTACTGTAACTTTCTCTTTTTAATATTTAAAAAATCTTCAAAAAATGCTATGCATTATTATTATTATCAGAGTTTATGAGAGAAAATTTATCTCATAAAAACATAATGATGGTTTTACTATAGGGATTAGACTGTTTTCAGTCAATTGTTGTGGTTTAAGCCCACCTGTAACTCAGTACCACACAGACGCTCTCTCACTCCCCTCTTTTTGTCCTCCTCGCTCCCAGAGGGATGGAGAGAAGAACTGAAAGAATGTAACTCCCATGGGTTGAGATAAGAACAGTCCAGTAACTAAGGTATAACACAAATCACTGGTGCTACCACCAATAATAATAATGACAAGAGAAATAACAAGGGAAGAGAATACAACCACTCACCTCCCACCAACCGATACCCAGCCCGACCGAGCAGTGAACTGAGTCTTCTGGGTAACTGCCCCCAGTTTATATCGTGGGCATGACGTGCTGTGGTATGGAATACCTCTTTGGTTAATTTGGTTCAGGTGTCCTGTCTCTGCTTCCTCCCGGCTTCCCCTCCTCCCTGGCAGAGGACTCATGAGACTCAGAAAGTCCTTGGTCAGACTAAACATTGCTGAGCAGTAACTGAAAACATCAGTGTTATCAGCTCTGTTCCCAGGCTGAAAGTCGAAACCACAGCACTGCACCATCTACTAAGAAGAAGAAAAATGACTGCTACTGCTGAACCCAGGACACTTCCAAATATGTTTTATATGTTCATTTTTCATTTTTATAGAAGTTATCTGCACATCTTTGATTCAAACTAGCTTTAAATTAAATACTGTGTGAGGGGGAAGCTGACATTGTCAAAAATCTGTTTATTTTCTTATCTAATACGCCTTTTTCAAAGTAATTCACTGCCTATCCTACTGAATGGTTGTGGTATGAACAATACTCTAACCCTTAAAGAGATTTGTATTTATTTGTGGCTATGCAGCAAAATAACTGATACAAAATGCAAGATGAAAAATACCTAGTAGCAAACTAGGTACTAAAATAGTTTATTAAAAGTGAATTCTTAAGAGGCTTCTCAGGGGTTCCAGTTCAGGAGTTAAAAGGAGTCTTACTTTAATAAAGGCAAACATCTAGGCTTTAAGTAGCGCCAAATTAGAAGAGTGTGCCATGTAATAGGGATGCAAGTGATTCAGGAATAAGAAGGAAAAAAAACATTTTGCTGTTAATATGCTCTGGTGCCAATACAATAATACTAATATTGAATAATACTGAACAGTGTGGGCAAGAAGGAAAAGCAGACAAAGCAAAGAAATCTAAAAAAAAGATAATTAAAACCAGTGTTACATGGGAAATTTGGGATAGTGGTGGATAAAGGATGCTAAAAAAGGAAATAGGAGGAATAAAAGACTAATGTGTCTTCAAGGAGGGTCACTCAGCATGGCTTCTTGTCAAGTAGATTATCTGTGTGCAGCAGAGAGCACAGGAGCAGCTGATAACCAGCTGGGTATCCAAAGCTCTAGCTGGGAATGGCACGGTGGTGAGATCTTTTAAAATCCTGAAGTATAAAGTCCATGTAGGCAAAAGTATTTATATTCTTAAAGTGAGATTTAGGCTGCTAAATCTAATAGTATCAACCTGACCTCAGTACTCAACTATACCTTAATGACAGTCATCTAAACTCATTCGTGCCCACTTTACACATGAAAATTTTGGGAGTACTCAGGGTAATTCTTTGTACTTAAGCTCTTGAAAGGTCTGAAAAATCTGATCATTGCATAAACTTAGTAAGGACCCAGAAACTAGACATTTCTCATGCAAAGTCCTGCAAGGATTAAGTCCAGGAGTTGAGCTCAGAACCACCTGTCACAAATCTGAAGACTCAAGCTCCTTAACAAAAGCAATAGCAGTGGCCATATCTTTTAAAAGACAGCAGGAAAGGAACAGACTTGAAGAAACTTCTGTTGCGTCCCGCATTTTATAATTGTCCAGTAAGCAGCAACTGATTCTATATCCCTCTCTTCTTCTTGAGGATCAGGTCCACATACCTCACCTGTGAGAAGAATATTTCTGAAGTTACCAGCCTATGACATAGGCTAGGTACAGGTCTAGCATGCATGAATCTGTTCCTGTCATTCCAAGCTTTGTCCCACTATGTAGAATATATTTCAAGATATCTTGGGCCATAAGAGCATCAGAGGTGTTTATTTCTCTGTATGCTCCTTGTTAGGGTGCTCACCTGAGAAGGTCAAGACTACGTGGAGTATGCTTGCTCAAGAATAATATAGTCATATTTTACAGTGACAGTTTCTCTTAAAATGGAGAAACAATTTTCAGAACACAAAATTCAAATGAAGCTTTCTCCTTTCCTTTTAAAACTTATTGACTACAGAGATGCATTTTCACAATGTTTTGTCCTAGACTTCGTGAGAACATAGAGATGACAGGTAGAAGAGGGAGGGAGGGAGAGCTGGTTTGGTCTGGCTAACAAAATGTCACAGATTCTGAGTGTAATCCCTGGTCAGAGGAGGGTGTTCTGGAAGTCTGCAAGAAATAATTTAATCCACTCAATCTGCATGTTTTTAGACACTGCACACATGTGATAAATCACATGTTTCTGCAGAGAAACTCAGGAAAGAGTAGGTGCACTTCCTCTGCCACCACTGCATTCTTTTAGGAAGTGATAAAAGGTTTATTCAGCCTACAGGAAAAGAAAAAAATATAAACCCTTATTCATGAAGTGGTGTGGCTGTAGTGTCCATGCATCCTCTTGAAAGAGATTCACTGTGTAGCTAGAAGGTAATCAGGTAAGAAAAGCCTGATTTTTTCCTAGAGGCTGATGTCTTCAGGTAGAAAGGTGAGGAGATGTAAAGGCCTGCCTCCTGTACTCATGCTTCTTTTTGTTTTATTTGAACTATAAATTTGGAAATGTTCAAATGTATGAAAATTGAATTTGCACACAAAGACAGAATCAAGAACAGCATTTCTGATATTTCTAGTGCCATAACCAGTAATGCAAACTCAGAGCTTTTGAATATTTTGAATATTAATATATTTTAATTTTTTTTAATATTTTTCATATTTTGAATACCCAGTGCCACTAGTTTCTATATAGTTATGGATAGTAAGCTATACACATAGTCCTGTCCAGTTACTTTCTTTCAAGACAAACAAACATTCACCATGGCCTACTGACGACAGTATTCGGTCATGTAGGAAAAGAGAAGTTCAATTTCTTTCAGAAGGAACAGAGCTCCTGTTTCTTGAGTAAATGTTATAAAGTTTGTATTATAAAGCAAAAGTTCAGTATTGTCTTTGATGAAGTGATTTAATGCTTTGGGTTTCCAGCTGCCTACCCACACAATTTAAAATGGAGGCTCATAGAATCAGAGAAATCTGATTTGTCCTAAGACCTTCAAAATTAAAAGGATCTTTTGGGGTGATCTAGTCCTGCCTCATCCCTATGAAGCCCTATTGGCAGCGCTGATCAATAAACCGGTGACTCACCAAATCTTTAAAAGTGGATAGGGTGTGCTCTATAGCTCTGGGTAAACTGTTGTAGCATGGAAATTCCTTCCCAGGGAGAAAGTTTTTCTTAATGTTCAACAGGAACCTCCCAGGCATCAGCATGTGATCTTTGTCCCTTGTTTTGCTGCTGTTACTACTAAGATGGCACTAGATTCATCATCTTTTTCATTTTCTTTGAAGCTCTTGTAGGTACAATTAGATACCCCTTCCACAATTTCTATTAGCAAACCTGTTTCTCACCCTCTCCTCATAGACTGTGTGCCCTATGATGTAAGAATCCTGGTAGCCTCTTTCCTAAAGTAGACTTGTCTAAATTATGTACTAGTGTCATAAATCTGTGCGTGTTTATAATGGGTTAGGAGTCCTGAAGAGTAGGCAGATTCAATCACAGAACTTGAGTGTCTTTTAAATAGTTTTGAAGGTGCAAGGCAGATTGGATTCATTTTACATATTACGTACTCTGCAACCTAAATCCTTTGATAAATTGCACACAGTAAAATTAATAATGCAAGTCAGCTTCCACTCACCATTCATAAGACTGGCCACATTGTATTCAAGTGAATTTTACCTGCCTGAAACATATCCAGGTTCTCACAATACCCTCTCCCTTGAAAAGATGAGATCAGATTCCAGGAATACAGTAAATAATTATTTTCTCCCTAGAAAAGGGTCCACAGCTGTGATCAATATTTACTGTCAGTGGACAGACATTAGAGACTCAGTGATTTATGAGCTATATGATCTTGTTCTTGGTTTATTAGAGCTCCTTGTACCAATAGTGTGCTTTATTACACTTCTCCATACCAGATATCAAACACGGAAAACCTTATATTTCAGCATACATTCAGAACATTCTGTTTTCTGCTTTCAGTTGATTGCTTCTAGTCACTTAACAAGTTTTCATTTTCCTTATTACTTGTACTATTAAACTGGCCAGAGAGAACACTAGGAAGGCATACTTTTCCAGCAAAGGAACTGTCATCCAGATTGACTTCACATTATAAAATGAGAAAACAAGTGAAACACTTGTTTAAATGCTACAACCACTCTTTACCCCTTAAGACAAATCTATACCAAACCTTAAGAAGTTTTTTTAAGGGATCAGTTAGTACTAAATTGGCTATAAACCAAATCCGCAAGCCTATGATGATCATATCAGTGCTGATTCTAGAGGACTGCCAAAGAAGAGGCCTACAGTTCCTGAATGGCCAGCACAGAGAAGTGCAGGAGATATGAAATAATTACAGGACAGGTTGAAAGTTATATTCAGCTTTACTCCTGGGTCCTTTCATGATTTTTTTCTGCAAGATTAAAAATTAATCTGCTATCTAAAATAACTTCCCTGTGTAGAATAGGATCAAGACAGTTTTTAAGCTCTTAGATAAATTAAAAAGATACAGACCTTCTTTATTTTATAGTAGGCTTTACAGACCTTGAGCATTCCTGTAGGTCATTTCCTGAATGAATTCCAATTTGTCAGCATCATTTTTGAAGTGTGGATCCCAGGACAGAATACTGTATTACACTGACATTTTCATGGCTGCAGCATAATGGGCTAACATGAGACACTCAGGTAGTATGGCTATGGATATGAGATATAGACATTTATAAAAAGAATGGTGAAATCCATGCTGAGAACTAGATCAAAGGTTAAGTTGTGCCTAGGATGCAATACTTGGGGGGCTTAACAAAGACTTAGGTTTGATGCTGTTGCTTTACAATGTGGAATATAAGTGTCATCTTAAGAAAAAGTCCCTTAAAATCATTAGCAATTGCCAGTTTTTAGCACCTTTTAATGTTTTCCCCACAAAGTTTACCAAGGAAACAAGGCTTTGGACAGAAGGACCCTTCTTCCTCAGTGTGGGATGAAAACAATGCGTGATGGAAACAGGCTTTCTGGAAAAATTCATACCTGGGATGAAAACACAATCAGAAAGAGGGGTTTTTTTTTGTATGTATATGTCTATGTTAGAAATAAAAAGGGTCAGATATTTGTTTACCAAAAGGAATATTCTTTTTTTTCCTTTTAAAAACATCTTACAGACATTTTTGTCTCACATGAATTAAGAAATCCTTTAAATAACCTGAATATTTCTAAAGTCTTTTGTGGTTTTAGTTTGTTTGTTTGGCTGGTTGGTTGGTTGGTTTTTTAAGTTTTTTTTAGTTTGCTTTTAGTTTTGGATTTTTTTTTGCAATTGTAGGTAATACTTTCAACATCCATAGATCTTGTTAAAGTGAGAAATGCTTTTACAGTACCTCTAAGTTACGTTGTGGATCTGGGTAACTAATCTTCTACTCCTTTTCTATCATACCTGTGTAACTTTTTTATTCAGTCTTTGCAGTTCAGAGGGGAAATAAGATTGTGCAAAATAGCGAGAGTTGTTCTTTATATCATGCAAGGCTGCTTCTAAGGAAGTCAGTGAGAACACTTTCAATGAACGAATGAATGTATGAGTGAATGAATAAATGATAGAATCATAGAATTATAGAATGGTTTGGATTGAAAAAGACCTTATGATCATCTAGTTTCAACCCTCCCTGCCTTGGGGAGGAACACCATAATGAATGAATAAATTCCAGGAGTAGAATATCAAATTCAGGTCTTCTTCTCTGTGCCTGGCACAAGAAAAACAACAATGTGGTTGGTAACAGCCAGCATGGCTTCACTAAGGAGAAATCCTGGTGGCTTTCTATGATGGGGCTATGGAAATGATGGACAGGGGTAGAGCAGTTGATGTCAGCTACTAGACTTGTTCAAAGCGTTTGACACTGTCCCACACGACATCCTTGTCTCTAAGTTGGAGAGACATCAATTTGATAGGTGGACCACTCAATGGGTGAAGGACTGGATGGATGGCCACATGCAAAGAGTTGTGCTCAATGGCTCAATGTCCAGCTGGAGCCCAGTAACGAGTGGTGTCCTTCAGGGATTGGTGCTGGGACTCGTCTTGTCCAACATCTTTGTCGGTGACATGGACAGTAGGATTGAATATGCCCTCAGCAGGTTTGCAGATGACACCAAGATGTGTGGTTTGGTTGATATGCTGGATTGAAAGAATGCCATCCAGAGGTACTTTGACATGCTTGTGAGGTGGGCTGATACCAGCATGATGAAGTTTAATCATGACAAGTGCAAGGTCCTACACCTGGGTTGGAGCAATCCCAGGCACAGCTACAGGTTGGGCAGAGAAGAGATTGA
>JAOEHY010027795.1:14224-26840 GCA_025447955.1 Psilopsiagon aurifrons | reverse complement strand
AACTTTCTCATCCTGTCTTCATATGGGAGGTGCTCCAGTCCCCTGATCATCCTCATGGCCCTCCTCTGGGCTTGTTCCAACAACCTTTCAGCCCAAGGACAAGAATACTTACCTAGCACTTGAAATACTAGGTCTTCACACTTTATTTTGTTGTCACTCTTTGTTCTGCTAATCATCAGCCTGCTTATTCATATTCACCCTTACCATAGCTAAATTCTCTCCTGATTTATGTACAGAAATAATGGAACTCAGGTGGTTATAGCTGAGGATACAAGTGTATGTTTTCCTCTAGCAGGTATCTCAAAAGAAACTAGCTTAACTGATATGTGAGGGAATGTACTTGAGTGGACAGGGTCAGGTGAGCAATCCAGACAGGTACTTTACAGTCATGAAGTGGCAAGCTGAAGGCTTTAGGACCTTGCCTGAGGGTGTGTGTGTGCAGGAGGGAGAGGGTGGCTGCAACCCTGGAACTGACTGTTCCGGAACTTGGAAACGTGTTGTAATTGGAAACGTGCTGTAGTAGTCAACTAACCATTAAGGGATGGCTAACACCCGGCTAAGGAATGTTAACCAATCAGATGTTACTGAATGTTCTAGTATCTTGAAACTCCCTATAAAAGGCAAACCTGTGCCACAATGAGTGGCAGTACTCTGATTGCATGAGTCTGTGAGTGTTGTCTGAGCTCCTGACGCAAATGGCGCCTGAGTGGGGGCCCTCTCATTGTTGCTTCCGGGAGCGATAAAATGGCAAGAATAGGAGGGAGTGGGAAAGCCGACCGCATATCCTTGCTGCCGCGGCAAGAAAAAGTTATCCTCACCGATGAGACGATTATCCTTGCTGGTGGAAAGAAATTGCAGAAAAACGTCGACGTAGTTCTGGAATCTCACCTTGATCAGGTGAGCAGTCGGGGAGGATGTGGGGTCTACACTCTCAAAGGAAGAAGAGGCAATAGTTAAACTCCTCCAACATATGCTCTCTAAGAGAGGTATTCGTTATGACGCTGATGTGCTTAAACAGCTGTTGCTGTGGTCTAAAGATAGGAACTTACTCCCCAGCGTCGGCACTGCTTTTGCAGTGAATACATGGGATGCCATGGAAGGACATTAGCAAAGAGTCCAAAGAAGCAAAATGCTCAGCAACTCTGTGGCGGCTGGTCTGCAAAACCTTAGCAGAGATGAAAGGTGAACGAGTTGCAGCTGCTTGTGCTTTTCTGCACTAAAACCAGAGAGTGGACCGGACTCCACATCAAAACCGCTCTTCGAGAATCCAGGAGTCCCCCTGCCACTGACATCGCGGACTGTTGCTATCTCGTCGGAGGGGCCGCACCCTCCACTGCCGATAGTGCCTCGGGAAGCAGAGGGGTCGTCTTTTCCAGTAGCCGACGACTGGGATGGAGCCGAGTCGTCCCCCCACCTCCCCTCCGGGCCGCGCCCCCGAAGCGGGGCCCTGACTCTGCCTCCACCACCATCGTCTTTGCACCCACTGTTGCCGCCGCCGTTTTGCCTGCCTCCAGAAGAACAGGAGGGAGCCCGCGCCACCTTGAACAAGACAGACTTGCAGGATTTGATCTCTAGACTGCAGAACCTGGAAGCTCAAATTCAGGCAGCTAAGGCTTCTAATCCTTTACTTCCTTCTGTATCCACCTTTTCCCCACCTGGCTATGCTGCCAATCCCTTTTTAACACCCCAAACACCTTCTGATCCTGTATCTTTTCCTACAAACTCTCATCCTGTGGGAGCAGGAAACATAGTGAATATGGGTGGAGATGGATTTGGGAATCCAGTAACTAGATGTAAAATCTCCATATACTCAGTCAATCTTACAACATCTTTTTACATCACAACTGTTAACTCCTTACGATGTTAAGGGAGTTAGGTGCTATTGATAATTTCTTTATTTCTGCCAATCATGCTATGGCCTTTCTGATTGGTAATGACGCTGTCACAACAGCTACACTTTTATCACAAATGATCAATGTTAAGCGACAGTGCTACCCCTGTCCCACGTTAGGCTACAGACCCTCTACATGGGGTTCAAACACAAATGTTAATGGGAAGTGGTCCTTATGCTCAAGGCTTAACGATTATAATGGAATTATTATCGTGTTGATTTTTTGTTGTTTCTGGAAATGTACTATTGGTGTGCTATCTCATGCCGTGAATCAGGTCTGGATTGCTCAAAAACAAGAAGGGGGAGTTGTGGGAATGTACTTGAGTGAACACGGTCATGTGAGCAATCCAGACAGGTACTTTACAATCGTGAAGTAGGCGAGCTGAAGGCTTTAGGACCTTGCCTGAGGGCGTGTGTGAGCCGGAGGGAGAGGGTGGCTGCGGCCCTGGAACTTAACTGTTCTTGAACTTGGAAACGTGTTGTAATTGGAAACATGTGCTGTAGTAGTCAACTAACCATTAAGCGATTGCTAACACCCGGCTAAGGAATCAGATGTTACTGAATGTTCTGGTATCTTGAAATTCTCTATAAAAGGCACACCTGTGTTACAATGAGCGGCAACACTCTGATTACATTAATCTGTGACTGTTGTCTGGAGCTCCTGCTGCAGGTATGTCTTGAGAATTCCATTTACATGCGGGAGGAAAGGGCACCTGATTGCGTGCAATATGTTTGCTTCTCCTAGCTTTCTCATAAAATACTCAAGTTGTTAATTCAGTCATATTAATTGTTATATTACTGCCTTCTTTATTTTAGCAGAACCAAACAATCAAAACATGAATATCAGAAGAATAGAACTTCCTTGCTTACAGAAACACATGAAAAGAATATAAATTATACAGAGAGAGGAGTTCACTTCAACATACAACCCTGGGTAAAAGTAAGTGAGAAGTGGCGGACATGAGAGGTAAAATTCAGCTCTTTGTAGAATTGTTTTGGTTTCTGTCTGAAATGCTGTGTAATGGAGCAAGGTTTCTGGACGTTAACAATAGCCTCTGGCTTTGCTTATGGAGACTCCAGCGCCATATATTTATATGTACATCAAAAATATTCAGTTTTTACACTTTGTTCATTGTATGGTGAGATTAGAACACATCTTTCAGTGCCTAAAATGGCAAAATATATCCTTAGCATTCACACTTTAGTATTTACATTTTAAAGGATCATGCGACCACTTTTGGGGGTTGAGAAGTTCCAGAAAAGCACAGCAGTGTATTATTATCAGTGACCCATTTAGAGCGTACAGATTTTTCTGTTTCTAAAATGTTTATGATTTCAATTGGATTCCAGTTAGATCAATGTGGTGATTTCTACCCTTGGTGACTTGGTTTTTGAGGTGCTCTGTAATGTTGTAGAGTTTCAGCCTGTGCTTTAACCATTCTTATGTCTTTTTATTATTTTTATTTTAGAACTCCTTCCGCTTGCTAAACCGTGCCTTTAGAACCAATGTCTGGAGAGCTACACATCAGAAATCTTCTAACCACATCTACAAGCCAGCAGCTTCGTATTTTCTGACTTCACCCTATGCTAGACTTGGATGGTTGGTAATTTTTTAACTCCCACTTCCCTCTTAATTTCTGAAAATTTTGAGTATCCTTGAAAATATTTATGTTTATTTTTTGGATACTCTTTAAAGGTGACTGTCCAATTCAATTAGTATACAAACCTGACTGAATGGCTTTACATCATCTGACCAGAACAAGTTAACCCATAAAACCTTTCTTTCAGGTGTTAACATGATTTTTTTTTGTGTTGGTATTGAATGAAACTGTATGAAGAGCAAAATTCCTGTTCAGATGCGAATTCCAGTGAGATAATCTTTTTCTTTGGAAGGGTTGTCTTTTCATGGTTTTTTACATTCCCTCCTTAGTGAAGGAGCTCAATGCTGTCTGTGTGGTCAAGCTCTGAATGGAAGGAGTTAAAGCTGGAACCAAGCCTGGCTCTGCTTCTGAACAGTATAGGGACATTGTTACCCCTTCTTTGGTTGTGGGTTAGTGTTTGTGCAGAGTTAATTGTCTGCTCTGAATTGACCACTGATGGTGCCTAGTGGGTGTTTCTGGAGACATAGGACTAGTAAGGAGTTCAAAGGTAGATTCAGAACACAGAAAAAGGGGTGTTCTGGCACCTTGACAGAGGGGCTCTGGCTTGATCTGCAGAAAGGAAGAATAAGAAAATAAATTTGCATTGGTACTCCTCTTGCTTTATTTCATCTGACTCAAAAGTTGAAGATTTAATTCTTGAGCTTTTAAAAATGTTGTGTATTTTAGAAAATCAGTGAAAATTTTTTTTCATACCAGCCAAATTAAGTTAGGTATTTTCTATCCACATTCCCATTCTAAACTCCAGCATGTTACTGAAACCTGTGATCCCTTTGCTTTTCTACTCTTAATTCCATCAATTAAATCAGAAGTTCAGTTAAACAGATGTTTAATTTAATCTTTTCTATTCCGTGTCATATGCAAGCAGCCATTTCTCATGCTCCTTGCTCTGTGCTCAGGTGCATTGTATCAGTAAGTAAAAAGCAGTTCCTACAGATCTCAAAGCATTAATTTCATATATATAGTGTAACAAATACAAAACCCAAGTCTTGGTTTCCCCAGACGAAGTAGAAGTTTTTATTTTCTGCTAATGTTGTGGTAGTCTGGAAGCTAATGCTGTGCTTCTGTTGTGCTGTACAGGGCAATGATTTCAGCTGACCTGAACCAGGATGGATATGAAGATCTGGTGGTTGGAGCCCCAGGGTACAGCACATTGGGCCATTTTCAGATAGGACGGGTGTATGTGGTTTATGGCAACCAGTCAGGTTTGCCACCAGAAGACATGGATCTAGATGAGAAAGCTGACCAAATACTGCAGGGTCATCAGGTGAGGGGTCAGGTCATATTTTCCACTTACATATTTTTGCCTGCAAATGTGATAAATTTTGACTGAGCAGCAGTATCACTGATACGTATGAGGGTTATTCCTGAAATACCCCTCCTGGTAAGAAGGTGTTGTGTGCTTTTCAAGAAAAATACCTAAATCACAGGAACAGTTAAAGCAATGCGGATCTGTAGGATCTCTTTTATTACTGTTCCAGATAAGTGGGTATTAGAACATAATTTGCCCTTGAATAAAACTGAGATAATGTCTCTGTAAGTCACAGTATAGGTCATTCAGGTCCCTGCATTTAAGAAAATACTGTGATTTTTCCCTTCTTTCCTTTCTTTTTAAATCTATAATTATTATTTCAGTGTAAATGTCCATTCATTCGAAGCATTTTTTCTTTAATTGATAACTTCTCACAAAATCATTGCTTGTCTTTACTAAGAGTAACTGGCTTGTAACCAAGAGGCAGAATCAAGTTATCTTTTTCAGTAATGAAAGTCATCCCCTGTAGAAAATACCTTTGTTTAGAAAGAAGAGAATAGAGAGGGAAGAGATACATTTCCTTTTAATCTGTTTAGTAGAAACTGTGGAGTAAGAGCTGCTGTCTTCTTACACAGTGTTTTAGTGACTCACAGCTACAATGCTGTTAACAGCAAAGCTCATAGGCTTAATGTCAATGGTATGCTAGGCTCAGAAGAGGAAATGCCAAAGCAGCACCATACTGTGTTCAGTTATCTTTTATTTTAACATCTCCACATCCTCAAATGGAACAGTTGACTCTGAGTTAGTACGTTAGTATGACAGTTACTACTTGGAAGAGCAGTGATGCTAAGAAAATATTAGGAATCAGGATAGATGTTTGTCATCTCTGTTTCCTGTTCTCTGTGCTGTGATTGTGAACGTGCTTTGGGGTTTTGTCTTGAAAATGTCTATTATTTTCATGAGAGCAATCCCTCTTCTTTCAGCCTTCAGGAAGATTTGGTTCTGCCTTAGCAGTCCTGGACTTCAATGAGGATGGAGTATCAGATCTGGCAATTGGAGCACCTTCTGTGGGATCTCAGTTTCTTACTTACAAAGTAAGCCACACACATAGGTGGCTTGGAGTTTTTTTCTCTCCCAAACAGAAAAATTTGATTGATATGTATTTTTTTGAGAGAGAGAATTTCTACTCTTCTTCAGGATGACATTGTAACTTAAACACAAAGGTTTATAACCTTTATGGGTACTTTGACTAGACCAGTGACCACTATCTGTACTTCTCTTTCAGTGGCCTTCTTGCACATTAGAAATCTAAATCAGATTGCAACTTAGCAGCACTGATGTGCTGGAAATGTAAGGAGCCATTCATGAAATACAAGTGTACCCTTTTTATTTAGGAACAGGGAGCCTAGAACAGACCTCATGGGTTAGTGAGCCTTGTCAACTGCTGTCACAGGCCAACAGATAATATGTAAAATGTGGTATGAACACAGGCACACTATCTAAAATAATCAAGTTACAGAGGTTTAATGACCTGCAGTTTACCAGATAAGCCCACATAATGGTCCCTGACTATTTTCAGCCCCTTCAAACTGAGAGACAAAATGTTATGGTTTAAACCACATTCATTAACCTTAAAACTTTTCAGAATTTCAGAAACTAACTTAGCTGCCTACCTAGGAACAGAAAAGCTTTTATGTAGACCTATTAGCTTGGAAAATTGCATGCATCTGTTGTACCTTGCACTGTGTGTTACTGCAGTAAATAGTACAGAACAAAATTTAAGCCACAATAGTGTGTGTATACTGACTATAAATACACAGCGTACCATCCTTGCTCCTTACCCACAGTATGATGAAAATGTAGTTCTCTAGTCTGTTGTCTGGTTGTAGCAGTACCCATTACAGCATAGGTATTCTGAGGTTTGGAGTGGAAAAGATAGTATGAGAAGGCTCTGACAGGAAAATGCAGTTGTGTAAACAGCCCTTGCAGAGCTGTTTGACTCCTTGTGCTTTGTGTTGGATTTTGTGCTTGGTGCTGACATGCAGATGCAATCATGCTGTATTTGTTTTTCCTGTTGTTTAGGGTGCTGTATATGTCTATTTTGGCACTGAGGGAAGAGGATTGGCATCTCAACCAAACGTTACCATAACTTGTCAGGTATATTGATTAGGCTAACACAGGGCTATACAAGCAGGAGGACAGATAAAGGGGAAAGGAGCTCATGGGCTTAAAAAAGGGAATTTTGACTGATGGGGTTCATGCAAGCATGTACTTGCTTAGGTTGGTTATATGTGGGAAAGAGTTTGTACTGCAGTGAAGGGAAGACAGCATCATGAACAGAAAAATTCATAGCCATCCAAAAAGAAAGCCACAGAGACCAAAACTGAAGTCAGGGAGTGGGAGGGTAATTTGATCAGAAGCAGGCAAAAATAGGTCTTTAGAAGTAAATTGCTTCTTTTGCAATGGCATTGGTGTTTTCAGTTCTATTTCAGGCTTAAACTAACTGTTTATTGCAGTATTCCTACTGTAATCTTGGTTGGTCCCTCCTGGCAGCTGATGTTGATGGGGATGGAAATGCTGATCTGGTTGTGGGCTCTCCATATGCACCTGGTGGTGGGCAGCAGAGAGGATTTGTGGTTGCGTTTTACTCTTATTTCAACAGGAGTGACCAAGGTAATATTTATTGAGTAAATTAACCCTCTCATATTTTATGTGGCTCTTCATTTGTTCCTAATTAAGCAGAGTATAATTCAGGTTCAAAGGGATCTCATAAGGTGTCTAGTCCAGTCTTCTACTCAATCAGGGGACAGCTGTGAAGTCAGACCAGATTTCTCAGAGCTTTATCCAGTTGAGTCTCAAAAACCTCTTGTGGCTGAGGCTGCACAGCCACTCTGGGTAGCTGTTCTGCTTCTTGACTGTCCTCATAGGGAAAAAAAATGTCTTGTTACAGCCAGTGTGAACCCCTCTTGTTTCAGCTTATGCTCATTGTCTATTGTCCTCCCACCATGAAATCAGAGGCACAGAAGGCACCAAGTACCCCAGTACACTGGGAAGAACCTGGCTCTATCTACTTGTTAACCTCCTCATAGGTACTGGCAGGCTGCTCTTAGGTCCTCTCCAAACCTTCTTTTCTCCAAGCTGAGTCCTGGTCTCTCAGTCTCTGCGCACAGCTCAAGTGTTCCAGCCACCAACATCTTTACTGTTTTGGGCTATCCAAGACTGAACATTATGTGTTATATGGAGGAGTAGAGGGGGGACAATCACTTCTCTCAATCTCTTTGCCATGATCCTGCTTATATAGCCTGGGATGCTGTTGGCTGTCTCTGCTGCCAGAGCCTCACAGTCATCTTCTCACCCCAGGGCTTTTTCCACATGGTTGCTTCCCAGCTAGTCTGTTCCCAGCCTATCCCTA
Source organism: Psilopsiagon aurifrons (assembly GCA_025447955.1). Classification (NCBI taxonomy): domain Eukaryota; kingdom Metazoa; phylum Chordata; class Aves; order Psittaciformes; family Psittacidae; genus Psilopsiagon; species Psilopsiagon aurifrons. The sequence goes on along the minus strand of JAOEHY010027795.1, from coordinate 18,627 downwards.
ACAAGGAGTTCCTAGTTTAGGGCAGGCTCAACTTACAGCTTTCATGTACTTTGTGTAGCCTATTGCAAGGATTTAGAAACAGACTATGTTGAATAAAGGCTTTCACCAGCCAGTACTATTGCAGACTGAGCAAGCAAAGTTAGCAATAATTGTTGCCATATCATGCACAGTGTAAGTTTGCTTGCAGAAATTTGTTGTCATAGGATGAATCGGTGGAGTATTGCTAACACCTTTTCTGTGCCAGGATGCCCCAAGTTGTAATTCATATTTTTCTGGTCTGTCAGGACTTCTGTCAGCACAGGATGCCAACTGGATGGTGAAGGGGGAAGAAAACTATGCTTGGTTTGGATTTTCACTTGACAGCTGCCGACTGGAGAATATAACATTGCTGCTGATTGGTAGCCCTACGTGGAAGAGTTGTGCTGGGTGTGTTGTGTATGACACCTTGCTCTCTCCTCCATTCTGCCCTACTTCTACAGTAATTAAGATTTGTAATAGATTAGACTTCCAACTTTTCAGGAAGTTCTCTCTTTGTTCTGCTTTAATGTTTTTGTTAAATTCATATTTTTATGCATTCATCCTCCTGAAAAGAAAGGTGTCTTTAGACCCTGTTAGAGGTCTTTGTTACATAGAAACATTTAAAAATTTCTAGTGTTTTCTTGGGGAGGGAGAAAGGGGACACAAAAGTGCTGACAGGTAAGCATGACTAAAATAAGTCTATAGATAGCACCTAGTTTGAGATAGCATTTTAAAAGCAAACCAGACACAAAATGTAATGGGTGATAAAATAAATATATAGACTAAGTCTGTGCTCTAAATGTTGTGTAACTAGTTAGGATGGGAATTATTAAAACATATTTCTAGCGTTTGGCAGCTGCTATTATGCCAAATTGAAAGAGGAAGATACTTTGAGAAGCAATCATAGATGAATGCACAAAAATATGTTGTCACATACAAATATATTTTGCATTGTAATTCAAGCTGCAATCCCTTCTCATCGGATGTCAGACAGAGTGTTGGGAAGGTGTATGGGTATAACCCACCAAGCACAAAGCTCTGGTTTGCAGTAACTGGAGACAAGGTAGGGCTCCTTCTGTACTGTGGGACCTTATGAATAATTTGAAGTAAAGTGTTATTTTGAAGAAATGACATATGTGTGTTAAAAATCTGACAGGCAATGGGCAGAATGGGTTTGTCTCTGGCCAGCGGTGTGATGTCTGTGGCTGGGATCACCAGGACAGTTTTGGCAGTGGGTGCACCTACTGCAGGTATGTCCTGAAAATTGGAAACCATTTCTGCTTTGGGATGTTTGTTTCTATACGACCAGAAAACAGATAAAAAGTTAAAAGTTAACTCTATAAAAGTTTAGTCAATAAAAGTTTAAATGGCTTCATAATTTAAAAAAACAACAAAAAAATTCACTGTAATCATTCACTGAGTTCTTTACATGTAGAGTCTTCTCTACTGTGCATCAACTTCAGTGTTTTTTTTTCCCTTCCTTAGAATTAGATCTTAAAATTAGTTTAACAGCATTACCCCCTTGCATTATTTACGTAGAAGTGGTTTGCTAGTAGAGTATATATTTCTCGGAATTAACACACTATTTTTGTACTTGGCAGTAGGCAGTAAGGAATTGGGAAAGTCAAAACATAAAACTGTCTTTAATGCATTTTTTTCCCTGGTACTATTGTTAAGAGATTGTTTCCAGGCTAGTTAGTGTTAATGCCATATAATGTTTGATCTCATTTTATAGATATGTTATGTATGCCATGTGTATGTTACGTAATGCCAGTATTACCTGTAATTATGTAATACAGATGAGATATATGCAATATCGGTTATATTACATGCTATGTAATGCCAGTATTATCTTTTGTCAGTGTAATGCATGTATTAAACCTAACTTCCTATGTCTGATGCTCAACTTCTGTTACTTCTTTTTCCCAGATAGCCTGTCTAGGATTTCCTTTATATCCTCAGTGCTGCTCCAAGCTGGACTGGCTCTGGTATATGATCTGACAGACAGCACCAAGCCTTCTTTGCTCAGCACATTCAGTGGGGACAGGAGATTTTCTCACTTTGGAGGAGATATACACTTAAGTGACCTGGATAATGATGGACTAGGTAAATGTAGATCAGAAGTGAAATGTTTTACTTTTGCCAAAGTTAAGACTGGTTACCTACATATTCATACAAATGTTGAACAGAGTCTGCTTCCTCAATTGACTTATACTGGTATTCCGTTGTGCATTGAGGGGGAGGCATCTCTAAAATCCCAAGCAACTCAGTCAGAATTTGAAACATTTTAACTGTCATCATTAATAGGACTTGTGGTATCTAGAGATATGTAAATGCCAACTCTTAAGTTTTGGTTTGGCATTATTGCACTTCTGATGTGTTATGTCATCCTTGTAATATCTTCAGATGAAATGATTGTGACATCCCCACTGCGAACAAACGCTATCACCACGATACTGTTTGGAGGGGCAGCAGGCCGTGTTTACATTTACAATGGAAAGCAGGCATCATCAGGGAATGTGACACACCACTGCAAATCACTGGTATCTCCCTGTCCTGAGGACTGGGTAAGAAAGCATAAAAGAGAAATCGAGGCATAAGGTCATAATGACAGCTGATTCATTACATCCAGTACAAGTATCTAGTGCATTCTGACTTAGTTTCAGAAAACAGAACATTTATTTACGTTCTTACGAATTTGTGTGATTCAGCTCCTCCTACTTGTTCTTGAATTACTTTGTAGTTTAGGAGCCAAGGTTATTTCAGTGGTCTATGCTCCCAGTCTGGCTCTCTCCACTGACTTTTTATTTTCATTTTTTATTTTTCAGGCACAGTATGTCCTGATTTCTCCTGAGGTAAGTAACCAGAAAATACACTACTGAGAGAAACAAAAAGTTCCATTAAAACAAACAACAGCATTGTAACAAAGAGTGTTATTTTACAGGAACTATCAAGATTTGGGAGTTCCGTTATCACTGTGAAATCTGAAAGAAAGGTGAGAAAAACTACTGGTTTTGGTTGCTTCATATCATCTTTCTGCCTCACTTGCATGTACTAGCCAACACCTCACATATATATCTTACCCCTTTGCCAGAAGTCTTAAAGGCTTCACATAGTTAATTTTTAATGACTCTCTGCACTCATAGTTAAAACCATTTTTATAGGTGGATGAACTGTGGAGTTGACACAGTTATGGCATTTGATACATGAATTGAATGAGATCACTTTAAAATGGTCTGAATTCTGAATTACTTAGGAGTTGGCTGAAAGTTTGCATGATAAATCAAGTGTAGGTGCAACTGGCTTTACTGTTCATGCCAACCCGTATGCAAAGTGGATGCTCAGCTCTGGAGTAAACCAGGCAGACCTACATAGTATTTACAGGCTTGCTGTTCTTGCTATCATTTGCAGTGAATGCTGTTTCTGTGTCAAGTATTTCCAAGCACAGAGAGGCCCAGTTCTTACCCAGATGATTTTGGACTTGTTCTGTGTACCTGTTTCTCTTTCCCTTAGATGACCATTATTTTTACCAAAAATCAATCCCTGTTTGCATGATGCACTGAGGAACCCCTTTTTTTTTCATCTTAAAGTTTACTTAGTGCTTGTTCAGCTGAGTAGATCCAATGTTCTCTGACATAACCTCTCAGTGTGAGAAGTGAGGTTCTCTGTGACTACTGAAAAAGCCCCAAGACCAGGCTATGGAGGTGTGTGACTGGCCTTCAGCAACTGTTGTCTGACTTCTTGCTGTTAAAACGTGCAATGGAGAAACCACCTCTAAATGTAAATGATTCTAAACTAGGTTAGGATACATAATCCAACACCTGAAACACAGGCATCAGTGATGGCTTTTGTCTGAGCTCAAGTGAGGACATTTTCCAAGCAATTGTGTTCTTTTCCTATGGCATGAATCCAGTCCCCACTAGAGCTTCATCTGTATTGATCCCGAGGAACAGTTTATATTGGCAAGAGAAGTATTTGACTGGTTCTAGCTTCTTCCAGATACCCAAACAAAATAATCTGTTTGCCAGATCATTTTATTAACCAGTATTCCGATGAGGTGGGTTGTGCTCGCATTTCTTCTCATCACATTTCTAAATGACACTAATGATAAAGAAGAAATCTGGTTTCCATAAGGCAGTCATGTACCTACAGCTGCATTTTGCTAACCTTTGTTCCGTATCTCTTCAGAAAGAAGTGGTGGTGGCAGCAGAGAGAAGTTCGGCGAAAGCACGCCTTGGTGGAAGGCTTTTTGTCTACTCGCTCTGAAAGTCCATGGTAGCCTTTAAGACCAGGGCACAGCTGGTCTTTTAGTGAACCATCTCAGTAGTATCTGTAATACTTTCCTTAACCAACACAAACCAAACATCTCAGAGAGCCAGATAGGG
>JAOEHY010027795.1:0-14086 GCA_025447955.1 Psilopsiagon aurifrons | reverse complement strand
GGGGGGGCGGGGGGTATGGACACTGGTTTTAAGTGAAGGGGAACATGAGTATTCATGGGAGTTTCACTTACAAACCAAAGCTTCATCAGTCATGTAAAAAGCACAAATTAATTCCATTGTGAGCAGTAGCATCACTTAACCTAGAACACACAAGCTGAACCAAAAACCTTCTAAAGGCTGAAATAAGCAGGCAGCTAGATTTTTTTTTTATAGTAATATTTAGCTGTATAAGGAATATTCAGTGGTCACATTCTTTACTGATCAGATCTGAGTGTTTTCTTGACAAAACCAGGAAAAAATAGCACATCATTTTCAATTCCTTGTGTACTGTACACAGACATCAATTCTAAGACGTCAAAAAGTTGCTGTCAAAATACCAAGCATAGAGGAGGGGCAGCTGTAAGCCAGACAGGTGGGTGCCAAGCAGTAGCACATCTTGAAATCTGCTTTCAGGATGTGGAACAGCTGGGATCTCCCAGGGTGAAAAGTACAAGCAAGACTGACCAAGTTTTAGGAAATGCTTTTGCTTTCACACTCATGGCTGAGACTGCTCTGACACCCTTTGTTGTTTTATGTAAATTCCACGACCAGTGTAACTTGGAATTGTTAATATCTTTAGTGGTAACCGTATTGTCTTCAGCTAATTAACACTAATTTTGTAGGATGCAGGTTTAACAGTGTTCACCAATTATCTATTAAACAACTTGAGCAGCAAGATGTGATGTTATTATTATCATTAGTCTGTTGACACATATTTTCTCTCTTGCCTCCTTCACAAACATAAAGCAGTATTGTTATTTTAAATAATGCAAGTCAGTGGAATAGCACAGAATTCTAATGGCAATACTCCCAAGATTACACGTCTCAACTTACCTTCTTAGGAACTGTCTCAGAGAGGTTATTCAAGGGGAGAAAAAAAAAGGCAGCTTGATGTATGTTGTGTTGCGACATCTATTTGGAGGCTTTATTTGCCCAAATAGCATTAAATGTGAAATTCATGAAAGTAGTAACTGTATGGAACTGGAAGCAGAGGACCTACAAATCTCTGCACAAGCAGTAGTGTATCTGTAAGGGGAAACCACACATTTCCTTTTAAAATGAAAATTGGCAAAACCAGTATGTTCTATGGAAATTCCATTCTTTACAGCTTCCACTGGTTTTGGTTTCTTCTATGTGTGATCTCATGGTAATTCTATTGCATGCGAATGCATGTTGATTGCTTTTATTGTCAGAAAACCATTACACATTTGTGTATGCCTGCAGTGAGAAAGGCAGTATTCTAAAAGATGCATCCTTCTCTCAGTGCTTTTATTGTGCTTTAAGTCAGTTAGGTACAGGAAAAGGAGTCAATACAGTTCACAGAAGCCTCCCTGTGCAGAAGCCAGAGCTTGGAAAGCTTACATGAAAGATTCTCAAACAGCTGCACCAACTCATTTCTGTACTGGCCTAATGCAACTACAGCTTGGATGAAAACATCAGCAGCCATATCTCTTCACACACTTAGCTTTCCTGGGTTTATCAGCCAAGGTATGTGAGCCATTGTTTCTTCCACCAGACTGTTCAGTTTAGAGGTTTCTTACATTTCTACCAGCTTAGCAAAAAGGCTGAAAAAAAACAACCCCAAGCTAGAAACCTCAAAAACTTTACAGATCTCACTGGTTTTCTCACCTTCTCATGCCTTTTTATATCTGTAGTTGGAAGTCAGAGCAAGAACAACTGTTTAAAAACAATTACATAAAACAGATTTTAACCAAACTAGGATCACAGGCCTGTAAATTTTGTGTCTTTTCATTTCCATTTTTGACTTGATAGTCCTGAGTGAAAATGTTGATGGCTACCATCTTTTCAGCTCCTACCAATACAGTGATTTATCTGGTGGCACCTAAGGAGCTGCTCACTGTATGTTACAGAGAGGTTAAAAAACCTCAAACAAGAAATACACAGTTTGTGACCTGATTTAGAAGGATTTCACACTCCCTCTACAGACTGAGAGAAAACAGCAGAGAACTACGCCCTCAAGAGTTAAGAGGTAAATGCTAAGGAAAACGCAAGTAGTAGGCATAAGACTCCTTCCTTCAGTTCACCACAGGACACAAGGACCCTTACTGTGGTGCAGGCTAGTCCATGCTTTGTCTTTTGTCTTCTTGGAGAGAAAAGGGAAAGCAGAGCCCAGCTTAGGAGAAACCAGCAACTGGTCTGGTGCTTTTCACCAGCATGAGAAGCTGTTACACTGCAGCTGAATCAATGCATGCAGACTTATGTATGAGAGAACAAGCACCAGGGTGTGTTACCAACAGGCTGCTTTTCCTGTTACTAAAACTGCATACCTTTTGCACCTGAATTAATTGTTAAGGAATACCCAAGATAAGTAGCTACATTTCAAAGCCTGTTATTGCTCTCTTGAAATAATGGAAACATTATTTTTGGTTGTTGTCAATCTACACGTGATGCTTCAGGACAGATGCAGGTATGCTTTTTGCTTTGGAAAATCTGTTCCCTTCAATTAAAAAGGGCCTTAAAAAAAAAAAAATCATTAAAAAGGCCATTTTTGGGGTGTTTTTTTAATTTGACAGATTCCTAAACCTGCAGTTCAGAACAAGAATTATTAACACTGGCTGCTGCCATCCTTTAAGCTGAAAATACTGTTCTAAGAAAGGCCATTACATAAAGAAGTATTTGACAGAAATGCCCCCAAAATAAATACATGTATGCGATACAGAAAACTAATGGAACATACATGGTGTGTGAGGTGAGACTACAGTGAAAGTGTATCTCTCTTTTCCCTGTTGTTTTTCTTCTTTTGTGTGTAAGCATTAAATTCTCACCATAGTTTTTTGGCCTAAAATAATATATTAAATTAGCAAGTTTAGAAATTCTTGCTGTTTTCAGTATGGAAGAACAAATGGAAGTGTCCAAAGTCCACCTTGTAACAACAAAAGTCTCTTCATTCCTGCTGTTCTATTGGTTTGTTAACGTGCTTCTGTTCAGCCCAAATGTTTCTGTTTTAAGGTTGCTCTTTATGTCCACTCTTCCAGCTGTTGGTTGGGATTTTTTCAAAACTGCAGGAACCTAGGCAAGATAATACAAAACAGCCTGTGATTACATGAGATGCTGCTCCATGTGCAACAGAAGGAAATACATATTCACAGAGGCCCAAACACTGATTTTTCTTCTCTTAATTTTCAAAACACTGGCTCTGGCTCCCCCCTCCCTAATCCCTTTCAGTGTACTTCTCCAAGCTAAAGTCAGAATGTGCTGGAGTTTGTTTTGAGTAATGCTTGAGCATAATCCTGTTGGTTTTAGCCACAGTCAGCAATCCACACAAACTCCTATCTGCCTTAGTGGCAAGGGAGGGGAGGGAAGAAGGGGAATTACCTGTCACTCCCTTTCTTTTGTCAAAAGCAGCAATTTCACTTTTGAATCACTGGTACTTCCCTACTCTAGTTGTACTTGAGTACCACTAGTAGTCTATTGTACTCGTTACAAATAGAGTACAGAATAGAAGTGGATGATACAGTCCCAAAAGCCTTGGGAGGAAATAGTAGTCAACAGGGAAAATAACCCATGTAAAATCTTGCTAATCTGAAGATGGTTGCCTTGGAAACCTTCACACAGCTTGGTACAATGTGGTTCTAAAAATGTCATCACCATTGATGGCAAAGACAACTGGTGTGCATATGAGGAGCTATTATACACTTTGGACTGAGAGTCAGGACATCACAACAACTGCATCATTCTCTGGAAAGTTCCTACAGCTAGTACCTATCCTTATCATCTTTTTTCTTTGCTTTCTTTCCACAAGACAGGGACTGCAGATCAAGAGTTCTGTGAGAAGGCAAATAAGGACTGTTTCTGCCATTAGCCTCATCTTCCCTTGGACTGCCAGGTTAAAGTAATAGCGAGTCTCAAGAAACAGCTTGTAGCTTTGCTTCTCTCAACAGTGAGCAGTATCTTACTGCTGAGGTGTATCTTTGCCAGTGCTGGGGGCTACCCACCTCATTCAATCCAGCTAGGGAGAGCCCCCTCCTCTGCCTAGGAGCAGACGCAGAGCTGAATTCCCCCTACTCCATGGCCCACCTCTCTACAATGGCTTATTTCCTGCTTTAGAAATGGACAGTATGTGCCGAGTCTGAAGCAGAAACCCAGCCAGCCATACATACTTGAGGAGGTAGTGGAGGTTCTAGGTGCCGCCCAAGGAAGGAAAGCAAGCGCCGCCATATCAGACCACTTCCCAGAAACATAATCCCTGTTACCAGCCAAAATATCCTGGGGTCCTACCAACAGAATATTCCTGTTAGTCATAAAACTCTCTTCAGAAAAGGGATTATCCAGAGATAATCTCACACTCCCCACCAGAGTTCTCCTCCTTCATGGAAGGAAGTGGTAAACTCTCTACCTTCCCCTACCTTGGGAAAAGGGCTGTTTCACAGCAAAGCATTTTATTTAGGAATTGCCCTGTTACTGTCTCATGCAGTTTTTCTTCCTTCATCTGGAAGACTGAAAATTTAACCTTCTATGTAATGGATTTGAAAAGAAAGAGTCTTTGGTTAGTTTTGTTCTAAAGGTAGCATGTGCAATTGTAAATTTGGACCCCCTCCAGGTGTAAACACATAATTGACAGCAGAGTATTTCCTGTGGTGTGCTGGAAATGCCCTGAGTACGTGCCAGGTACCCTTGTATCTGGAAGACAAAGCTGGTCCCCTTCAGGAGAACAGATGATCATTAAAGACAACTTAATACTGCTTTTACAGTCAGCCCTTATAGTCAACCATAGATTTGTCTTCCTGTTTCTTTTCCACAGACAGAAAAAAGGCTGCTAAATCACACAGTCACACATAGTAATTCACCTGCAAAAAAGTGATGGTATGAACATACGAATCACCAGAGTAAATTATATTTACACATTAATATAAACCTTTACCTATGGAAAGAAGTTGTACTGAATATAAAATACACTATAAAAGTAGAGCCCATGTATTATGTCACTGATAAAAGCAACACTTGTTCCTTACCTCTTCAAGAGATGACTCCAAGTTCATACCAAATGCAACTCCTATGAGTCCAAAGAGAGAGAGGGAAAAAGTCCCCATAGTCAGCTGCAAATTCAGTCTCATCATCACATTACGGTGGCTAAAGAAGGGAGAAACATCTGTAAGAGGAACCAAAGAACTGATTTGCTGCCCAAATTCTCAAATTCCATTTGCACTAAAGCCAAACAGCAAAAGAGAGGAAGTCATGCTGCAATTAGACAACCCAGTGAGAAAGGTCATAAAACTAAAGTATAAAGGGTAGCATCACTCACTTCTTAGAGGCGTTTATACACAGAGTAACAGTAAATTTTCATAGAAATTTATGTTTTGGCACCATTAACTGGCTGGAATTTGTATGTCCAAACAAAAATTGAGAATGAATACACCTACAATGTAGTAGAATCAGTAAATGCTGCAGACTATAAATGAGCTTGTTTTGGAGAACTCCATATTCAGGTCTTCCCCAAATGGAGTTTTTGTGGTTTCCCAATGAGGCATCCACCAATTGCTTATGCAGGTAGCTCCTCAGTAAAGAGAAGAGCGAGCATTAATTGCTGACCTCAAAGACAGAACAATACTTGCTTACAAATTCAAGCTATAATTATTTTTCAGTAAGAAAGCTGACTAGTAGTGAAAACTGTAGCATACAGTGAGAGAAAATACTCACTCCAAAGTTATTCATTCTTGTTATCACCCCACAAAGTGATAACACAACTTGTGTTACCCAGCCACACTTAAATAATTCAGGTTTTCTAAATTAAGAATGAACTTTCCTGAGTAAAATTTTATTCTGCCCCTCAATTTGCAGGGATTTCCTTTAGTGTGTAGCTCCTCAGAAGGATCTAGGGGAAGCTGGGTTTCTCCTGCTATGGAAAACTGATGCCTACCTAGCTAGGGAGCTTTTTATACATACAAATTAGGGTGTCTTGTTGCTTTGCTTTATCTAGTTCACTTGCAAGAAGAGTGCCATGCAGCTTTTTGTGCTGTGACTGCAAGTGCATTCAAGCCCTCATGAAGATGGAATTCCCCAGCTGTCCTTCTAGGCAGATGTGAGAAAGACCAGGCAGCATTAAATTCTGCCCGGCTGTTGGCAGTCCAGAAGACAGGGTAGCTAACCTGTCTAGGTTGATAAAGATTATGCTTTCTGAATCATCAATCAGCAGTCTGAGTTCACGAGCTTCATTTGCAAGATCTTCTGCTTGTCTGTAATAGTTCTCCAGCAGCAGCTCCATTTCCTCTGCATGGTCAATCCCAGATATACTCTCCTCACTGCGAGCAACGATTTATATTTTCTGGTTAGCTACACATTGTATAGAAGTGTATTACTGATGTGTTAACACAAGGCACATAGGAGTTGAAGGGAACAGCCAACAAGACTGCTGTTAGATACCAGATCTCAAAATCCAATCTTTTCAATACAAACAGTTTCAAATAAAAGGCATATTTTTCTATGTATCAGCTGATCAGTATAGGCAATTGATTATTGTGAGTAAAGCAGTTAGCATCTGATGTGCTCAAAATATGCACAGCACCACAAATCTTACTTCTTCAGGTATTAAAAAGTTATAAAATCAGTGTAACTTTATGATATTTATGAAGTTTACATTACCGTGTTTGTATTACCATTAAGCTACTATAAAGTGCTGACAGTTTTGACAGGTTATGCTTAATTTCGTGGTGCCCTCAAGTGGTGGAAGCTGGTAACACTGCAGTCAAAAACTCCAAGAATAAAAACAAGTCAACACACAATTACACAGCAAGGCAGATGTTTCAGAGGTGTATTCAAAAAGTTTAGTTGTAAGGTGTTTCAGTTATACACAGTGATTAGTGCATGTTCTGGAGCATGAAACAGATGAAGAATGAGCATCAAATGGAAGATGCTGCTCTCCTAGGTGAAGTCTGGCTAAGAGGCTAATCTTACTTCATGGTCCAACTGCTGGTGAAGCAGCCTTCTCTGGAACAGGTATGTATGTTTCTGGTGGTGTACTGGACTGCTGTTTAGATGAAAGCTGAGGCATCCGAGATCCACAAGAGCCTGGAAACTGGCAGCAAAGCCAGGAAAATTCTTCATCATTTTTTTCTTTTGTAGCATAACCTCACTTCTTACAGAGACTGAACCTTTTAAAGAATCTCCTCCTCACATTGCTGACTGTTAAAGGAACCTCTCTGAAATGGTCTTCCTGGAAACTAAGTGACATGCTTTAAGAATCAACATATATAAGCTCCCCGAGGAGCTTTAAAAGAGCCCCTAGTTTCTGTCTTATAGGGCAGAAACTCTGAGTTAGCTAGGCTGATTTTAGAGCCCTTCAGACCTTGAGGTTTTAATTGCACGCAGATGAGAGAAGTTGCAGACTTAAAAGCCTTAGAGCACTATCTGCTGTATTACAGATTCAGCTCGAGGTTTTACTTGATGAGTATCTTTACATTGGCTTCCCTTGATATACAAAGGGAAACGAGGCATATGGACTTGCCACCTGATGTGCTTTCATTAACTAGCCTGTATGCGTCTCACAAGTCTTTCAATAGTCTGCCATGCCTCTGCACAAAGATACAATGCCCAAATCGTCTTTCTGGGTTCAGCTCACCATTGCTGCTTCAAATGATCTCTGATGGCACCTATATGCCTCAATGGGTTACTGAACATATTCTCAGACTTCTTGAGTACCGCAAACATCACTTATCACCTGCATCAATTGTGGGGTCAAGAGAGCTGTCCACACACTTGCCTGCCTGCAAATGTGCTGCCATGGCTAGCGTTTGCTGGTGTATCTTGTACACAGACCACCTCTGCACCCTGTAGCACGGCATAGACCCCCCCCACCACCTCTCCTTCCCTTGTGCAATGGTATTTGAAAGAAAGTATGACCTCAGGCTTCTCCTAACATGAGTGTGTAAGGTTACTTTGGTAACTTTCCTAGATGTTCCCTACCATGAGGCAAAAAAGAGAGCTGCCAGCAGCTTGCATAAGTCCAGAGGAAGGCTGTGAGCAAAACTAGGATGAAGATCAGCTGCTGACTCAGGAGCAGCCGTGAATTCAGAGCCCTCCTGACACTGCTCCAGGAGATACACTGGAAATGCCAAACGTGTCCCATTTCTGAAATACCAAATTTCTGCTTCACATTTAGACTAAGCTCTGCAGAACAAGAAACTATCTCCTGATTTCAAACCCATGCTACTGTGTGAACAGTACTAATATCCACATGCACTGTGGTTAGACAAAAGTAGCAATCAGCAGTTTCACAAAGGATGCTTTGTTATCCGCTTACACATAAAGCACATCTGTATGCCCAAGATTTAAATGCAGTTCAACCCAAAGCATACTGGAGTCTGGTACACATTCTCTTTCTGCTTTTTAGTTTTTGTTAAAGCAGCCAGCACTGCTGCTGCTGTCTTTCACGACAGTTTGAGGGAGTGCAATAGGACTATTTCTGCATGTACATCTTTCCTTAAATGCTGCTCTTTAGATGCACAGTAAGATTGTTCCACGGCCTCTTCCCTTCAGGTTCTGCTGGTAAGCAAAAAGCTAGAAGAAAGGTGTTCAGAACACTTCTAACAAAGGAAGCATGGTTTCTGACTTATTTAAGACAAGCTTTAAAATGAAAAAAATTCTTCCAGAAAGTGTTAACATTTGCCTTTTCTCCTTCTGCCATCCTGCTCCCATCCTATTACATACTGGATGAGCTGGCCTGTTATGCCAAGAACTATTTGAAACTGCATAGTATAACTAATGCTCATGCAGTCCCTCTCTGAAATGGCAAATACAGTGATTTCTGAAGCAGCAAGCATTAGGGTTTTAAAAAATAAGTCTTTTTCTTTCTGCTTTTTGCCCGGGAACACACAGTTTAGTGTTCAAGTTTTTCTAAAACAAATCACACTGTTAAAAAAGTACATGGCTTCAAAATATACATACAATACTTGTGGATCAGTCCATTTAGACAGACAGAGCTCTTCTATTAATTCTTCTTCATCTAAGATTTCCAGAATTGTTTCTTTGAAAACTTTAAGATCTGTTTCCAGTTCTGACAAGCTGAAGAAAGAACAGGCAAAAAAGGTCAAGTAATCCTCACTGGCACCAGTGCACAAAGGTAATCTCTAACTGGGTTTGCCAGCCAGCACCCTCGCCTGACATGAGTGTCCAGGGAAGACTTCCTTGCAGGGTTCTAAGAACTCCTTCAAAAAATTCCCTACAGGCCATACACTTTAGCAGTGGCATTGATCTGTCTGGGGACCAGTGAGCTACAGACACACACACTGAAAGACATTCAGATGTGTTATCTGGATATATTCCTAAGCTAGAGGAAAACAAGCACTCTGTGAGCATGTAGCAAGCATATTCCAGAGGGGCTAATACAGAAAGGTACCGGTATATGAGAACTAGTAACCTTAAAGCATAGATCCAAAGGCTAATCTTGTTTTACATTACAGAAGACATTTTCATGATGTTATATTGTTCTGTTAGGTATTATTTTGTTCTGTCAGATGCTATTTAAGAAGCTCAACTGTATTTATGACAACTTGGAATAGGCTTCCCTTTTTCTATTTTGCCCCATATCACTCATCTTTCGTATACCAGTTTTTACATTTAGAAATAAGATGCACAACCCAGCATTACAGTTATCTAGGAAATTAATATTAGATACCATTTTTCTAACATTTCACTGCACATAATTTTCTATGGTCATCTTCTCAGCTCTTCACGGCTTACTCTTATTTACCTCTTGCCGTTTTGCAGGAGAATGTGTAGTTTACTCCTATCCACAGACAAAAGCTTGGGGTCCACTAGAGCTTCCAGTGTCTCAAGGATCTGAGGCTGCAAAGTGTTAAGTCTCCCCTGTAGTCTGCTGATCTAGGTAACAACATGATCCTTCATAAGAATTAAAGCAATCCCTTCAGAATGACTTGGGCTACTGACTCCTGTCTCTGAACACAGAATTCACAGTAACAGACAGTTAACACAATCTGCTCTGCAATGCCCAGGAAATACTTGCTATAGGGATACCACTTACAAGATAAAGCCAGTGCAGAATACAGTATTTTATGATAGAGATTTGCACTGAACTGAAATCCAGTGACAACCACAGCAATAAGGCTGATGAAGCTAAGGCACTATTTGTCTAGAAATGTCATATTAGCATTAGCAAGCAGACATTTTTAAGGATAGCTAGAAATCGTTATCCGACTCCTGCCCAAGAGGCCAAAAACCTCAGCATGACTTCTGTTTCAGCTACAGCATGTCCCTAGAAAGGTACTCTTGACTTGTTTTGAACTGTCCAAATGATGGTGAAGCCATCACATCCAGTTAGCACTTTCTTGGGAAGGGAATGGAAACACGTATACACACAAACCCATAAAAACTGAAGTAACAAAAAAACAAACAAAAAAGAGCTCCTACCGTAAGTGCAGAATACATATACAAATGTGTATGTATAAACAGTCACACAAAAATAAAATCACACTGTCCTTTCTATGAAGCAACAACTTCCGAAACTGTTTAAATAAAAATGAGACAGCTCACCCGGTATTGCAGGATTGCTTCTATGGCTCGGAATTCAAAGGGCAGGGAGTATGTAACCAGCTGACCTTCCCCAGCCAGTTGAGACGCTAGTTCCTTGAAGAGCCAGTGTTCCAGGTTTAAATTACGATAATCTAGTATCAGAAGAAACTCTGGTGTTATGACAGCCTTCAAGAACTGAAAAAGACAGTACATAGAGGAGTCTGAAAAACCACCTCTTTCAAGATATTTTGTAACTCTGTAGCACATTTGATAATTTAGGCTCTTGTAAAGCCATTCTTCACATGTCTTTCCAGGCAGGAAAATAACAGAATCTCATGCTAACTGCAAACTAATACATTCCCTGTGGTTCAGACACAGCACTGTGTCAGTGGTGGCATGATTGAGCAGAGGGCCTTTACTTCTATGATAACATTAGTAATGTCTCTCCTGTCATTAATACGTACTGTTGGTGAACCCATACCTCTGATTGCTAGGCAGAGCTCCAAAGACACATTTACTGCTGGACTGCACCTCATGGAAAACTGGTTAAAAGAACTGTGCAAGAAAATGCAGGTGCAAGGATAACACATGGTTCGACTTTACACTCAACTACAGGGAAAATATTACCTCCATTCTCAAGATGATCCTGTTGTTCCTTGTTGCTATGCTCATTAGGTGTTGGAATCTTAGATCCCGAGCTTGAAGACCCAATTCCTGGTACAATTCTGTTTTCTTCTTTTCTATCATAAAAATATTTTAAAATGAAGACACTTACAGGACAAGCATGTATGCTTTGAAATGACTTTTTGCTGTGTTATTAAGTCCCACAGAAGGAGAAAAAAAAGCTGTTATCTTTAGAACCGTTTTCCTCCCATTGATTCTTCAATATGTGAAGTTTATAAGACTGCATCTTAATCGGGAAGAGAAAAAAATCAGATACAAGTGGAAAAGTTGGCCATGAAAATTAATTTCATGCCAGAAACCAAGAGACTCATTTAAGAAGTCTCAAAGGAAGGAAATACAATGTGAGAAAAGTTGCATGTTTGTTAAAAAGGGAAAAAAGTAAAAATGACGTTCCTGTTAGAGATGGTATGAGTTATTTTCAAAATATTACTTTAAAATATGTAAAAATTGTAACAGTAGAGACGCTATGAAGACCAACAGAAGGCAGCAAAACAAATAGCATGTTGTAACATCCCACACAAAGAAGTATCCCAAATACAATTTTCTATCTCATGCGAATTGCCAATTGGGCTTTTCTGTATTGGACAAGTTAAAAAAGACAAAACCCAACCAAAACTGCAATGAAAACTCACCAAAATAGGTGGCATTTCCCTCTTTGTCAAGCTTCATCTAAAGGAGTGGAAAAAAAAATATTTTTTTCACAGAACTATTGTATGTCAAGAAATCAATTTCTAAAACGGTCTGCACTTGCCTAAAGTCAAATGGGATATGCATTATGAAGAAAAACCAACCTTCTGTTCACTCACTTCACAGATCATCCCAATTGAGAAAAATTTGCACCAAACTGCCGCACACCAAATACTAGTGTCATCTATATGACCATGTTCCTATGTAAACCTTGGGAAAAAGGTAATTTACAGAGGATCAGACTTAGAATAAACTATTTCAGTCAGAAGGAACCTGCAACAATTACAGAATCCAACTGCCTGATCACTTCAGGGCTGAACAAAAATTAAAGCCTGTTATTAACAGCAGCGTCTAAATGCCCCTTTGACAGAGACAGGCTTGGAGCATTGACCACCTCTTTAGGAAGCCTGTTCCAGTGTTTGAACACCCTCTTGGTAAAGAAGTGCTTTCTCACGTCCAGATTAAACATACCCTGGCATAGCTTTGAACCATTCACACATGTCCTATCACTGGACACCAGGGAGAAGAGATCAGTGGCGCATCTTACATTCTGGATCACAAATTTTGCTATTTCCTTTGCAGCAACCAAAAAAATTTACAAATAAAATTTTACAAGTGAAGACTACCACAAATTGGGTGGTTAGGCCTTGTGCCCATGACAAATACTGCATTAATATGCTATTCGGCTAGTAACCTACACCTAAATCCTTCTTATCTTAGCACTTGTCATTCAGATTTTTCATGTAACACTTGTACCTCATAGGGCAAAATTATTTCACTGGAAAAACTGCAATGTCAGGTTCAATCAGAAAGTTTGCAGTTTTGCTCATAAACCATGTAGTTTAATTCCATATTACTGACTTTAAAAATAACTTTCTGTGAATTAAACATACCTAAGCACACATTCCAGCAGAGCTGCAACAGGGGATACATGGCCACAAGTACCTATGTACATCCACCTTGTTGCAGAATGACTGTTTTTCATTCCAACAGAAGGCCTTCCCTTCCCTCACATGCACTAATAATGTCAATCAAGTAGTGTGCAAATGATTTTCAGATTAACTTTTTTAGAAGAATATACAGACCTTGTTTTTCCCCAAAACTCTGCTTAGAATTGCAGCCACCAAAACCCAGGAATAATATTTCTAAAAGGCATTACCAAGCCTTGACAAATTTAACAAGAAAGCTTCTGGGCGCAGCACTTCCAAGAATTGACCTGGCTTCACAATTAAAGCAAGAGAACTTTCAGCAGATACTGGATCTTAGTAAAACATCTCGACAAATGCTGTATGGAATCACAGAACGGTTTGGGTGGGAAAGGACCTTAAGATTGCCTGCTTCCAATCCCCCCTGCCATGGGCAGGGACAGCCATACACTAAACCACATCGCCCAAGGCTCTGTCCTGGCTTTCAATGCTGCCAGGAATGGAGCATTCACCACTTCTTTGGGAAGCCTCTGCCAGTGCCTCACCACCCTAACAGTAAAGAACTTCTTCCTTTACATCTAACCTGAGCTTCCCCTGTTTAAGTATAAACCCATTACTCCTTGTGCTATTGACACAGTCCCTGATGAAGAGACCCTCTCCAGCATTCTTGTAGGCCCCCTTCAGATACTGGAAGGCTGCTATCAGGTCAAGTTAGAATACCTTAAACCAACAATTTAGATCTAGGGATGTCCTCTGAGAGAGTAAATCTGTCTGCTCTTATGATGCTTCAGAGTACCATCATCTTGCACAAGCTGCCCTTGCTGGTGGAAACTCCCGCACGTACTTACCACTGCAAAAACAGGAGCCACACTTGCTAAGGTGGCTTGGGAGGGCTCTGTTGGGACATGTTGATAAAGTTTACCTGAAGAAAGACAAGACATTTCTATTTATGTTTTCCAGCACACTGCATTCTGACTTTAATGATGCGCTGCCCTGCTACAAGCCATGAGCATAACCACTGGCACAGGAACTAAGCAGCCCCGGTAGTGAGAAGGCCCCCACGAAGCTGACACCCTCTAGGCAGGAAGCCGATACGGCACCGAGTGCAGCGACTGCCAGTTCGGTTTCCCGGTGTCACCCTCCCTCTCTCCCTCCCTCCCCGCCTGCGAGACCACACAGGGAGTCCTGCTGGGGAGCACAGGGGGGGACAAGGGGGACCAAGGCCCAGAGGTGCCTGCCCCAACCCACCCCAGCCCCGCCGCTTA
>JAOEHY010027793.1:0-10497 GCA_025447955.1 Psilopsiagon aurifrons | reverse complement strand
AGTCGGAGCAGCCTCGGCGGCCGGAGCCCAGCTCTCTTCAAGGGGAGGAGGCCTCCGAGGGGGGCGGCCGGCGGCGGCCGGCGGTGGAAGCCCCGCCGCCCAAGGAGAACCCGTGGACGAGGCGCAGAGCCGCGGGGAGCAGCCCCCCGCCGCCCGCGACGGACGGACAGCTCGTCCCACAGGACCCAGGTGCGTCGGCAGGGCCGGGGACCGGCATGGTGGTGGCGGCGGAGGGCCGGGTGCAGGCCGGCGTGTGGTGGCGGCTCTCTGGTTCTGGGTTTTACTTAGTTTTCGTTTCTTGGGGTGTTTCCCGAAATGAACCTCGCGTGTTTCTCCCAGCTCCTCGGGCGGGCGCAGCGGGGCCCGGCGCGGATCGTCCGGCGGTGCGGGCCGGGCGCTTGGGCTTTTGACATACATGGGCAGAGGAGGGAAGCGGGCGATGGGAGGTGGGTCCGGGCGCCTCCTTCTCCTGGCCCGCGGGGGGACCCGGGGCCTCTCTGAGGCTCCGGAGCTGCTCTGCTCCTGCGAACTCTCTGGGGTTGAGAGCGGTCACCCCCGGCTTGGGGACGGGACGGGAACGGGTGACCTCCGGCGAGCCCTGCCTCTGGTAAGAGCAAACAGGGCTGGTAAGCTGCTCGTCTCACTTTTTCTCTTCGAGATATTGCTAAACCCCGTTTGCTTTACCGCAGGTCTTTTTTGCCTAATTATATAGTAAGGCCCTCTGTACGAACCGTTACTTGGTTTTGCTTTCCAGAGCATTTGGATTGTGGAGGCTTTAAATGTTAACAAAAGCAGTCAGTTTGCTTGCTCTCAGGATCCAAACCCTTTATGTGGAAAGAGACAGAGTAAGAGCAAATGTGGTGTAATTCCTGGCGTTTCACCACTACGTGTAAGATAAAACAACTTTAGAGGCTTTGTACCAGATAAACAGACAGATAGCTTTACAAAGTTGGTCATCGAAGACCTGAGCTGAAATTGCAAGGTGTCATGCTTAGGCTAGCACAGAGTTCCTAGAAATTAGCAGCTTCTTGGAGTGTTGTTCTTGGCTGGAAGCAAACCACTGACCTCACAATATGTATTTCCACCTGTGTTTCCCGACAATTTCAATCTCAGCACGTGCTTCTGAAGGCACCTAACAAACCTTTTGGTGATCTCCCAATCACTTTTATCCTTGAATTAAATATGTACTTCCTTCACAAAGAGAAATATATAATTTATAGTTTCAAGTGTACAGGTCACGCAAGCAGAGGAGTTTTCCAGACCACAAAATCTCTACTTAGCTGAATATCAAATCTTTTGGCAACAGACATAGCCATCTTTATAATCTCAGCTGTTTTGTTTGTGTGTAGTGACGAGCTCATAAATGCCTATTTATGCATAGCTTCTACAATCCAGTTTGCTGGGCAGCAGCTTGTGGTCTTGTCCGCGCATGAAAGAGAACTTGTCACTCGTTTGCTGCAGCAGTAATAATAATGGTACATCTGAAGCATCGGGAAAGCTTCTTTTATTGCATTAGCACCTTGGGCTTCACCTTCTGTAAAGTTTACTTTTCCACTTAAGATAAAACACACAAATAGCTGTGGAAGGAAGGAGGAGAAAGTAGGCACTTGAGTTAACACGCTGTGCACATTACATGCTTAATTTGATGATTTCAGACAACTCAAATAATTGTTTTTCTTCTGCTTAGAAGTTGCATTTACCATTTGTCAAATGAAGAGTAAACTGAGTAGTTGTTCCAAAAGATCTTTTTCAGTAGCAGGTGTGTAATTGAGTGAATATGGGACTTGCTGTTGCTGGTAATGGCATCGGTGAAGAGTACATGTCGGGGTGTGTGTTTTGATTTGCCCATCACCAAAACCACTGTGAAGGAGCCGCTGCTCTTTCCCTTGTAAAAGACAAAGCAGCTGATCTTTCCTGGCTGTTTGAAGGAAGGAATTGCCATGTGACCCCATCTGCAATGAGAGATGTATTTTGAAGTAACTAATTGCATGCTGGCAAAGCAAAGTAAGTCACAGTAGGCCCATATGAATGTAATAGTATGGAAATTACTCATGTGAAATAATAAGTAGATGAGCAGAAATACTACTAGGATGGAATGTAAAACTATCCTTAAAGAGGGTAATAAAATGTAAAAGAATCTCACATCAAAGTAGTGACTGAATCCTGTTCAACTTGTTGATCCTGGCTTAATTTGTTGAAAGTTTCCTGAGATTTGCACGTATGGTATGTTCAGTGATAGTTACACACTTGAGGAAATTGACCCCAGTCTGTCATCTTTCAACTTTCAATTTAGAGTGGCATTAGTTTATCATAGAGTCAAACCTGACTTTTGCCAAGGGAAGGAACTGTCCATGTCACCCGACGCTAGAAGGAAAAAAAGTAATGTGAAGGGCTTCAAATTCTTGATGAAAGAATTCAGTTGAAGCATTGTTACTATAACCAGTTGTATTTTTGTCTTGGATATGTTAGTGAGTTTTATGCGTGTTATAGTAAACCCAACTCTTAATGTAAACATACTTGAATTTTTAATGTTTTGTTTGTTGCCACAGTTCATTGTTCCTGGCTAAGTCTTTCATTAAGCTTTCCTTTTAAGCAGAATAATTTCAGAATTATACAGCTACATCCTGATCTAATTATACATACTAATCTGCATTGAAGTTGTGGACAAAGGCTCGTAGCAGTGTAAAATTGCTAGTGAAATTAATAGGCTTCTGTCTATTCCCAGTGATTGTGAACACAGAGAGTTTGCTTTGGCACAGGCCTTTCAAATTATAAAAGGTACTTCTGCAGTGTGTCTTCCTTCCTGTGTGGCTCCCAGCTAATATGTCGCAGGAAGCCTTCAGTTCTTCAAGTTGAAACTTTGTGAGTAAGAGGAGAGGAGCAGTTGCAGAGAAGTCCTGTATAATCTTGTAGATAAATTTTTTACAAGGTAACAAGATAAGCAATTTTTAAATTGAGCCAACAAGATGCGACTGTACAGAAGCTGCGGGACAACCTGATGTTAGCCCTGTATTCCTTGTTTTCCCTCTGAGCCTTGTTTTTCTTCCGCTCCCCCCCAGAGCTGGGCCTATCACAGGAGAAGCTAGTTTACCCTGCCTCCATATAAACAATTTGCCCAGGATAGAGATGTTGAATTAATTTTATTATGAATTCTCCTGCCTGTTCATCTGATGAACCCTGAAGTGCTGTCCTTTTTGTGCAGCTGCAAAAGAGAATCTGAATGCTAAGCTCTTTAGCCTTCATGTGATTTGTGTAGTTGATGTGGGTCTCCAATGATTCATTAGATAATTAGTCAAAAATTGCTCTTGAAGTTTATGAAAGTACTACTCAATGAAGCAAAATGCCTGTGTTGCTGAAGTGGTTGAAGCAGATTTGCTTCCTGGTGTGCTTGATTGATGTAGTTAATGAACTATATGCTTCAGACTCTTGCATTGTGCTCAGTTTGTCTGTCTTCATTGCATTTATTTCTGGGAATCAGAGAATGCTTTTTATCTGATTGATATTTTGGTAGCAGAACCAGTTCACTCTAGTGCTATGGTATAAATTAATTTGCTTTAGTCTGTTAGCAGAGCAGGTTGTAAAAGTACAGTTTAGTAAAGGTATGCTGTGTTAATAGGCATAGCAAGCTTTTGAAGAGTAAATTGGTAAATGATCTGATTATGATTTTATTTTGGCGTATCTAAGGTTAGTTCTTCTGAACTTGCTGAGTGTTTTAATAGCAGCTTTTAAAAATTACCTGAAGAATTATCAAAGGGTACAACATTGACAATTACCCCCAACCCTGAAGGGATTAAAACCATTACCTTTACTAATGTGCTGCCTGTATTTTAGTTGCATATAACAGCACATGTAATTTAGTATGGAGATGGTTGGGTTGTTTCTGAACTGGAGACCTGTTTTGAGAGAGAAATCCATCCTTCTGCCTTGAGTCTTGGACACAGTACTGGTTTGCTGTACTCGATGCCCCCTTTAGGCCATGAAAGCTTTTGTAGAAACAGTCACAGGTGTTCCAGGTTTTAATGGAGCAGCTAGGAAAAAAATGAGATAAGGAAAATAAATAGTATAATGATTAATCAATTGTGTTGGGGATTTTTCTCCCCCTATTGCTTGTTGTGTTGAAAAACTGACTGGTTTTAAATGTAAGTAGGTAGAAGGATGCAGGTATCATAACTCACTGCCTTAGTTAGTTGTTCAAATAGTGTCAACAAGGTCAATCTAATGTAGTTTTGCTATAAAATGCTAAAACTATTGTAGGAAAGATCTTAACATAATTACTGTTTTTCTTATTTCCCAGAGTCTTGGATCTAAATCCATGCTCTAGATTTAAATTATTATATGCTTCAAGGGATTGTTTTGTCACACTTGTAAGAGTTTCACATTTATTTGTTGAAACAATTTATATAGCTTGTTTAAAAATGAATTATACTATGAAATTTCATATTGAGCTTTGAAAGGAAAATGTTGTACAACTTCAGCAAACAGGTTCCACCAAGTTTTGAAGAGCTGTTATGCTGGGTGGTTTCAGTTGCCTCATGAAGCACTTCTGGTATTTCTGTGATGTTGTTCTTTTACTAAAGGAAATACACATAGAGTCCAAGCAAAGATAAAACTTGAACACTTCTTAGCAGTCCTTACAGCACAAACCACGTTTGCTTCAAAATGGGAGTGTGTTCCACCTTTTTATTAATACTTTGCTTTCAAAAGAAATTAGCAGTATCATTCCTCCCCTTCTATCAGAAAAAGAACTTGCTGTCTATTTGTAGAACTTCATCCACTCTGAAATACTACTAACACTACTACTGTAAACTCAATTTGTCTTGTAATCAGGAATTGCTTTGGTGATACATCTTTACGTACAAATTTTCCTCTCTTATCTTTGCACAGCATCCAGGCTGCTCTTCCTTCTCTGTTGCTGTTGTCCCAGAGAATGGCTGCTGTCTTGGTGGATCCAAAATTCATCTTTCAATTTTCAGAATTGTCATCTCGTGTGTCTTGACATGCTGCACTTGGCATGCTTGCAAATCTACGTCTTTCTGCAGAAAACCTCTTGTTAGGATGTGGCGTGTTAAAAGACTTGGAAAAACATAATTAAAATGCCTTTGAAGGCTGTTTTCTGGTTTTGTGTGGATTGCATCTTTGCTGGATGGAGTTCAGTGATTGAAAGATGATAACGGACTATTAAATTTCATCATCCTTGATTTTGCCTTTTCCCCTCGTCACCTCAAAACTCAGCTGAAACCCACCAAGTAAAGTTATTGAAGATAACTGAATTCTTTTATCAACATGATGTACAGTTACTAAAGAGGTTACCTTGTAGCCTATGACTGAATAAACAATTTTAGTGCAGCTAGGTTGGAATTGTCAGCAAGTGAAACAGTTTATTTGCAAGGGCTTGCTGGGTTCTGCAGGGGCAAGGTACTAAGGATGCCATTTCTGGGTTTTCAGAACTTTTATGTGATGTTGAAACCAAAACCACCAGAGTAGTGTAAAGCATAAAGCTTTTATCTAAATGAACTCTAAAGTGCGTTTTGCCTGGGAAGTGGCTCTAGGCAGCTTCCTAAGAATATAACAGATGTGCTCTGGGTAAAACTTTAAGTAATCTTCTGTTCTTTTACTCTCTCACCCTTCTTTTTATTTTCCCTTTCATGCTTCACACTAAAATCCAGCTCCCACATGACAAGCCCCCAAAAAGATCAGTTAGATTTGGTTTTGAGCATGGCTCTTTTGGTAAGCCAAAAAACCACGTGGAGTTCTTTTTGGGTAGGTGAGTATGGCATGTTGGAAGATCTCAGGCCTTTGAGTTCAGAAAGGACATCATCAACTAGGCAGTGTGTTGCCTAATATTAATTTTCTTTTTATTTTGTGTGCAAATGCATCTTCCAAGTCTTGGGTTACTCCATACAGATAAGAGAGATTCCTTAAAACGAGTTGGGTCTCATTCTACTCGACTCAGCCTCTCCTGCCACCTGGAATAATATCCCATGACTAAGTTAGTACAACGACATTGAGTCTCTTATTTTTGAATCCCTTGCTGTACATTGGTGACACACAGAGGAGTTCTGGCACAGCGTCCTTCGACAGCAATTTAAGTAAAAGTGCTGTGAGATGGAAAAAGGGCTTCAGGAAGGTAATTGAACGGCTAGAGAGGTGTGTTTACAGACTGCTGCAGGACAAATGCTATGGCCAGCCAGTTTACCTGTTCACATAATTGGCAGTTTGTTTGGAGAAAATTAAAAATCTGTTTGCTGCTCCACCTCTACAACTGTTTGTCTTGTTTTGTAAAGGGCAATTAGCTTGCTGTTGAATGACAAGTAAAAATTATAGTGACAACGTCACTGTGTGTTTCTGAAAGCTCTCAGTCTAAATGCAATTGAAGCTGAATAACAAGAGGAAGTTTGGGAGAGCATTTTGTCTCAGTTTTAAAAAGCAGATCTGTATGAGAGGCAAAAGCCCTGCTGGTAAATGGTGTGGTGAAGTTCAAAGGCCGATCAGGATTGACTGAATTCACGTGTTGTGTGATGTGCAAGTTGTAAATAGTAAAATTAATCTAATTAACAATGGACTATGAAGTATGCAGAAATTTATGCTTTGAATGTTGACAGTGTATTCCAGGAAGCAGAGGGTTTTCAGAGTCACTAAGTTGTGAGGGTGGGGTTCCCAGTGTGGAGCTGTGATAAGGAAGATTAGTCACTGGATGTGAAAGAGATAAGGGTTGAGGAGGTGATGTTATCCCTGTATGAAAGAATATTAATCCACTAGTGATTTCAGTCGCATTCAATGTTTTCAGCTTGTGTTGCAATAAGATACTAAATAAGAAGTTTCAAGGAAAGGTTATGACCATTTCTCCATAAGAAAATACACTTTGGCATTGGGAGAACAGAGCAAGGGCTTAACAGAAGAAGCAGTTTTCTGTCTCAATTTTAATCTCCAAGCAAATTGCTTGATATTAGTGTTTGGTTTGTTTTATTGTTTTGTGGAAGGGTAATTGCACCTGTATTAAAACACAGAGTAAATTTTAAATAAACTTTTTTTATTCAGTGGAGGTTATTGATCTTAGATAATTAGGCCCAATAATGTTGCCATATATGAGAGAGAGAGTTATTTCCAAGCATTGTATTAATTTCTAGCAGATATTGCTGGTAGAAGTATAATGGACTCTTCCTCAGGAGATCAGATGGAACCATTATTATAAAGCTTTAGTCTTGACTTAAGATGGTTTTGAGAATGTATGTCAGCTTCATTGCAAATGCTCATATTTAGCATAAATATATCCAACGTGTAATTTGGGCATTACAATTTATTATCCTTAATGTAGGTTTTATAGTCATTTTCTCTTTTCACATTTCCATATATTTATTTTTCCATTTCTTTGGACTGATTGCAAGCAATATGGCTGAATTTTATGTGGCATTGGAGTAATAGCTTATAAAAGGAAATTACTAGGAATTTGTGATTACGTACTTGCTTCTATGTTGGGTTTTTTCATGCTTACATAATGACTTAGTAAACCTTCCTTACTCTTTTAACATGTAATTCTTCACCTGAAAATATTTTTCTTCCTTTTCAGAACTGCATAATTCCACTAAAGTTACAAAAGCAGCGAAACCCAGGACAAGGAAATTTAGCAAGGTTTGTATTTGCCAGAAGGCCATTCAGCTATGAGTTACTTCATCAGTTGTGTTAGAAGTCCCAGTTAATCCGACCTATGAATCTGAACTGGGTTTTGGTTTAGCTGATAATGTAGTAAGAAAATGAAAGAATTTCAAAGGGGTATTTCTGGCTGTAAATATTCAATATGGTAAATAGCTGATAGTGCTAAAATAAAAAGATAATGAGGTGTTTTGAAGTTACATCCAGAAGTGCTGTGTTCTGCCTTAGTAATGGTTAATTTTGAAGAGGAAAGTGAGAAAAGAAGGGAAATTTTGAAGTTAGAAGAGGTGCTTAAGTGGTGTGTGTATAAAGGATAAGGAAAGGCAGTTTTGGTCAAAAAAGCCATGGGATTGTATAAAAATGTGAAGGGGCTGCAAAGAGCCAACACTTGAGTACAAGTGATGCTGGATTGGTTTTGGAAATCCTTTTTGCATATTATGTGGTTTGTGCTCTTTATGTGCTGTAATAAAATTGTAATTATGAGAACAGGAGAGGCTGAATCCTTGTATTGGAAAGCTAAGTTTCTAAAATTTTGTACGGCCACTCATTTTCAGTTTGAATAATACCTGTGCTCAGAAGTCTTCCAAAAGCTGGAAGACTTTTAAGCAATAGATATTTTTAATTCACATAGGAAGCTATGTGTAAAAGAACATTTGACAGCTTTTTTATCTTCACTTAAGTTCTAAGCCCTCTTAATTTGTTTTATAATAGAATGTAGAAAATTTTGCTTGCTTACTGTGTTGTTTTGCCTGTGCCCACCTAAAATATTCCTCATGAAGGCTTTCTTTAGACAGTTATGCTAATTACAGGCTAGGATGTGTAGGACCTTGGTTTGGATGTAATTGCAATGAACAATTGTTTCTACAATTGATCGTGTTCTGTTTCCAGAAGTTGTGCGTTTATTTTCTGGAGTTTTTTCTCAGTTTTTAAAAATTGCTACTTCTAACAAATCTGCTCGGGGGGTAGTCTGGCCATCTGAGTCATGACTGACGTATTCCCTTCCCTATATTAAAAAGACCTAAATCTCGGAAGCCGTATAAACAGTTCGTCATCTTTGCAGGCTGAGGTGTATCATGATGATATCACAAACTGGCCAACACCAAGTGAAATAGCAAACAATGAAGTAAGTATCCTTTGTTATCACCTCCGTTGACCTGCTGGTCATGCTTCTTCTGATGCAGCCTAGCATATGGTTAGCTTTCTGGGCTGCAAGCACACATTGTCAGCTCATGTCCAGCTTTTCATGATGCCCTTTTCCACAGGGCTGTTCTCAATCCCTTCATCCCCCAGCATGTATTGAAGTTTCACTTTGCCTTCTTTGAAACCTGTTTTTCTGTGGGATTTCCAGGAAGTAATGATCTGCAGGATGCTGGCTCTACTCAAAGGCACACAGTTCCCACTAAATGCAGTATTCTAATATGGGAAAAAATAAGTCTGTAATCATATACCTCCCCATCCTCTGATCTTTGGTTCATGTTCTGGTTTAGTGGAACAGAGTTGTCAGAGCTAAGACCTGTGGCTCCTTATAATTTACATGAATATTTGGCATGCTTTTGAAATTGTACAGCATCACCAGAGTTTCTGATTTACCACTGAGTATTCTATAAGCAAAGCTTTTTAAAGATAATCAGTCTGAGTAGTAAGTACTGGCGAGTAATCTTTCTTTCTTTCCTATATAATAAAATTCATTTCAGCAAACGTGATTTTTGTGCACTCTGCAATTTTACATCAACAATTGAAAACCAAAAACTTTCTTAGTCTAAAAATTATTCTTATATTCTTGCCAAGTTAGTGGAAAATAGGACTATCTAAAATGAGACTTTACAAAAGAACAAAGATCTTAAAACTCAGCCTACTGAAGAGATTGAGAACAGGTAATAACAAAGGAATTTTAATAGGTAAAGGAAATGTAGACCTTTTGCTGTCAGCAGCTGTACTGTCAGAAATAATTACCTTTATCTCTTGTAGTGCAAGACCGTAAGTCACAGTAAGAAACCAACAAATAGAAGAGAAAAAGAGGAGAAATCTGATCAAAAACCCGATAATGGAATCAAGGACAAGCAGGAGACAAAGCCAAATAGTACAGGAGATAAAATTAGCAAAGATGAAGTTCAGACTAATAACCAAAGGAAAAAAGGTCAGTCGGGGCACTATGTATAATGCAGTAAGTCACCATTGATACAGTTACGTTGGTTCCAGTTGAACGACTTAATGAAACTTTTTCTGGTTTGAATTTTCTAGGTGGTAATAGGGTATATTGCTTTCTGCTAGGAAGTTTAAAACAGGCTTCCTTTCTCTTCAGACTGTTCTGCTTAGTCAAATGGGGATTCTGGGGGAAAAGCAACTTGTGTCCTAGTGAAGGTCCATGGAACTCTGATTTATGTAAAATTCTAGTATGGCTGTACAAACCGTTACTATGTTTCATATCTTTGTTATCATAAATAGATAGCACTATGTTAATTTAACTTCATATATATGTGTGTGTAAATATATGTACTAACGCATTTTGTGGTTTACTATAAGCTTCCACCTTGAAGTAATCATGTGAAAAATGAAACAGGTTATTAATTTCTTTTTGATCCAATCTGTTACATTTAAAATAGAAAGCAAAGCTGTATATCATTTGGTCAGTAGACTGCAGTAGGCTGGAGAAACAGCTGAGACAGTTTTAAGATATTGCTGCCGTCAGCTGCTTTTGTTTCTTACTTTGCTGTTGGTATTTCTGCAGATGCTAAAGACCTTTGCTATTTGGATTTGTTAATCTTCCTATGTATATATTTAAAAACAAATTATTGATTGCTTTTAATTTTTTTCAAAGTCATAGGTACAACCTTTTTTCTTCCCCCC
>JAOEHY010027791.1:0-35453 GCA_025447955.1 Psilopsiagon aurifrons | reverse complement strand
TGAAAATTTCATATGATCTTTTATTTTATTTCATCCAAATTAATACATTGCCTTTTTTTTTTTCTTCTTTTTTTTTCAATTCTTGTAATGTAGCCACTGAATAAAAATAATTTCACTGCTCAGTGATGTGTATGTTATGCTAATAATGTAATTTTGTTTCTTTAAATGATATAATGTTTTTACTGTAACCTCTAGCTCATATTTATAAAATAAGGTATCTTTTCTTAAAAACTCTTTTTGGATAAGACTTTGAAGTTTTTTCCTTAACTATGCTGAATCAATAGATTTCATGTAGCACACTTGGCAATTTCAAAGAATTGCACTCATTCCTTCTTGTATGAATTAAAAATTTTGGATATTTCCCTTTCCAGTTGTCCTGTGGGGGTTTTTGGTTTGGGGTTTTTTGATTTTCTTTGGTTTGGTTTTGTGGGTTTTTGTTTGGTTGCTTGGTTGTTTATTTAGCTCTTGGAGCTGAATAACTGAAAGGAAAAGCAAACACTTCTTAACAGATGGATTAAAATAATTCTTTTTTTCCCCATTTTCAATTTCTTGTATGTCAGTATTTCATTTGTTCTGTAGTCTTTATAGAATCTTCCTATATAAAGCTATACATCATATTAAAGAAATAGAAGCACAGAAAAGCCCTCTCTGTAGTGTATTCAATGCCAACAAAAAAAAAAAAAAAAGCCCTAATTTCTGGATATCTTCATGAAAATATTACCTAATTCCCCAAGCAAAAATACTGATGCCTGCATTCCCAGAATCCCAGGTGCAGAATAGCTGTTTGCTTTTCTGCCATGAGATATCAATCTGCTTTAAAATCATATTTTCTATAGAAAGTATTTTAATGGTCATATTGGAATATACAGATATTTTTATTACAAAATCATGTGCAATACAGCATGTTTTCTGGCAAAAAAGGCATAACAGTAAAGTCAAGGTTTGTAGTATTTTTTTCTTTTGAATGGAATCTTGTGGTTTCTGCTAAAACATTTCAAATATGCCAGAAAACAATTTGATTTTTAAATTATAATATGCAGAAGGAAAAAAAAACAAAAAACAAAAAAACAGAAACCCACAAAAAAAAAAAAAAAACCAAAAAACAAAACAACCCAAAAAAAACTTCCTACAAGGAAACAGATCTTTTTGCTAATTGCGATATCTTCAGTGGGGTATTCAGTGTATTCAGTTTCCTAAAGCAATTCACCTTACAAAGACCCCCAAGAGGGAGAAGAATGACCAAGATTATATTAAGCTTTGTGCTTGATATATGGGAAGTTACTCCTAGCTGTGAGGAAGAACAACATGTAGAAGTGGCTTTGTTGTTGTTTCATTTGTTACATTGCCAAGATTAGAGTTTACTGAGGAATATAGTTCAGTTTGCAAACTAAAGTGATGTCTTATTTGATCTAAAATAAGATCATACTCTAATCAGTTCAAAAGAAAATACAAGTCATTTTTATATAACTGTGAAATTGAAAAGAGATTTTAGCCTTTGCAAAGAGTGCTTCTGAAAACAAGTTTCTGCTCATACTGTTTTCTTAATAGCAATTGTCTGAAAAATTTTTCAATCTCCTTAAGAAAAGTAAGTTTGTACTCTAGTCCCTGTTTAAAGATGCTTGAATTTCAGCTGTACTTAAATTGTAAAAGCTTCCAAATTAATGCCCCTAAAATATGCATATAATTAAATATGCTAGTCAGTGAAAGATAAAACTGTGAGGAACTTCAGAGGAACTGACTTAGCAATGATGAAAGTAAGTGTTGATAAAAGCAAAGTATTTGACTGGGGAGGGGGAGATATGAAATGCCACTCATAAATTTCTAACTAAATCCTCTCATCTTCAGGACAGGGTGATTGTAAATCATTTTTGTTAACCCAAAACCAATCAAACAACAAATGAAAAACTCTGGCAAGTACGTAGAAGCAATCAGAATGTTAGAAATAAAAAAGAATGTAAATAAACAAATAAATAAAGTAAAAAGAGATGATGTATGGAAAAGAATAAGAAAATTACACAAGTTGAAATTACAATCTTATTTAGAATATTTTATTCACTATCTGCAGTTTCAATCCATGTTCTTCTCACTTAATTGTAAATATCATTGAGGTGTCTATATTATGAAAGTAGGCCCCCTTGACTCTACAAAGCATAAACAGGCACCTGCAGAAGGTAATTAATTTTTATTTTTAAATGTTCTGAGTTTCCCTACCAACAGCCTGTGTCTTTCCATTGAATATGAATGCTGAAGTGAATATGGTCCTAAGTTTAGTGAAGTACATAATGTAAAGTAAAATTAACCTCTATCCAAATCTGAAATATCAAAGCGGTAGCTTGAAATGAGCCAACTGCATGAGGAAGCTGGGAAGCATGGGGAAAAAACCTTGCATCTGAAGAACAAGTGAAAATAATTATATGATTAAAGAGGAGACACAGGAAATAAGGCAGAACCTTTTGTTCTTCGTATTACATAACAGGAATGAGGAAATATTCTGTGCAATTGTAGAATAATAAATTCAAAACTCATTAACACACAAAAAAAAAAAAAATAAAAATCGCTAAGTCCATAATTACAGTCCCAGAAATCAGAGGTGAGAACAAAACAGAGCTTTCTCAATGCTCATGGATGCCCCATTATTTTGAGTAAATATTAATGTCACTGAACTCTCTGTACTGTAAATCTAAATCCTGTTTTTTCACATTTTAAGAACTCTCCAGGCTTAAATGCTTACTCAATTTAAGAAAACATTTTTTGCTCATATAGAGCCTGATCATTCCAAATATGTGTTACTTCACCGTGCTGATTATTTCAGAATTTCTTTTTTAAACGATATCGTTCACACACTACTCCATTCTATTTCAGAAACTTTCTGACTTTTCAGAAACTTTCCTTATAATGAGAAACTGACACTGGCTATCTTCTTTTTCCTTTGTTAAATAATTTTCTGGATCATGAATATTCATGTTAAATATTACTGATGAACACCACTGTAGAGCTAGATATGATATGATCATAAGAATATAAGAAAGGCCACCTTGATTCAAACCGATCACTTAGTTCCATGACAGTGGTAAATACCCGATGTTCAATAAGGATTCAAGAACAGGATAAGTATGCCTGTGGTATTTTTTCCAGGAAAGAAACTGTATATTTATTTCTGGAATTTTATTTGAATTTTGGTTTTCAATTCCTATTACAATTTTGAGCAGCGTGCAGGTTTTGAAGTGCCCTAGAAGTAGCTAACTGCGATTGATGACTTCTTTCTCCTTATAGTCTGTAGAATAATAATTTCAGTTACCTCCACTGAAATACTTTTGGGTCTCTTTCTCCTCTCTCACAGCTTACAAACTGTTACAAACATACTCCCATTGATATAACTGAAAATAAAAAATGATTTTTTGAATAATATCTCATATTAATAACATCAGCTAAATTATTATATACCTATTTACACATAAGGAACAAATTTAATCTGACATAATTTATTATGAGAGAAAGAATTATCAGTTATCCAGCAGCTCCCAAAGACGTGGTGCACCCTTGTGTTACTGTGCTGAATAGTTAGCTAATAGCAGCCAAAACTTAGAAAAGGTTTTCCAGATTACTTGTTTACTGTGTGGATTCTTAATATCATATAGCAGACAAAATTAATAACCCTTCTCTGCAACTGGGCAACTTATTTTAAAATGTTTTCAAAAGTATGACTTCATAAGAAGCAGGAGTTCAAAGTAGTTTCTCTGACAAAACTTGTATCCACTGCATAATTTTACTTGTACAGTTTCATGACAGAAATGCTCTAATCAGTTTCTTTCTTGCTTTCCCTTTAAAGTTATCATGAAGTTACTTTTTTTCAATATATTATTTGACTCTCAAGAAAGTTCCTGAAAATTCAGTAATAACAACTCCGAGATATTTGTCAAAGCCAATTGATGCAGTTAATTCTTATATACAATAGTGCCAAATTATTCTGCATGTTTAGAAAATATCACTCGTCCAGTTTACACATTCATTTACCAATCTCAGTTTATGACTGCAGTTTTCTGCAGTTTGGAAGTGCATGCCATGCATATGCTGCACCTCGTGGCCTTTGAAACTTCACAGAGATAAGAAGCAATCCAGTTCAGATTCCCTCATTTCAAAGTAGAGAGCCCTTCTATTTCAAAGAATCTTTGTCACTTTTTACACTTGCAGCAAAGGACCACCTTTCCCCATTCCACTAGATTCCCATTCCAATTTTTCTACTGTCCAATAGACTACAAAATATGTATTGCATTCCTTTCAAACTGACATTTGAAATACGGCATGAAGGCTTCCTATATTGACTATAACATCTAGCACAGTGAGTGAAAAGATTCGTTTACTAATATAATAGATATTTTTTAAACCAGTTTTCAATTTCTCAAGAATTGAAGTTTCAACAATCATTTTTGCTTTGGTGCTGAAAAAAAGTAAATAAAGACCATCTTAATTTCTTCTGAGTCATGATCAGGGCATTCACCTGAAATATATGAGATTCAAGATTATGACTTTGCACTGAATTATGCAAACTACTGATACTACTATCAGCTCTGAAGTTTTTCCTTCCTCTGTAGCTTTTACCAGGAATATCATTTTGGTCATGTGAAAACTTCCTAAAAAAAGATTCACAAATATATGTATGTTTTGGTTAAATGTGTTTTTCTTTTGTTTGGTTGGTTTGGGTTTTTTTTTAATTAACTGGATTTATCCAATAAAACTCTACAGTCCTCTAATGCATCATTCTTAAATACGTGCAGGTTTTAAAGTATGCATCAACAAAAAAATAAGTATTGATTGTTATTTATGTCGTGCTTGCTTATCCAGTTGCCATAATGAAGACATTAAGCCATAAATTGTGTTTGCAGATTTTGTTTGTATCATAATTAATTTAATTATTTGACTCTATGTTTTACCTGATATAAGTTCAAAGCAGCTTCTAATTAGTACATGATTACTGTTGCACATCAACCAAGGTTCACAGTTTTCTTTTCATAATTTAAATTAAAAAAGGGGGGAAAAAAGAGAAAAAAAAAAAAAAGGCAAAATTTCGCTCACACAAAATCGCAGTGGCCTCCTAAAAATACTTCAAAGGAAAGCGTCTTTATGTGCAATGACTGAGGAGAGGCTTAGATTGGGCGTTTTGACGTTAGAAGGCATCCTGAAGGTGGGAGCTGTTGCTTTAAACAAGCACCAGATCGAAGAAGCACCTGGAAGCCCACTCCCAGAGGTTACTGGGTGCACTGAAGCTCGAGGAGACTGAAGGGTTACTCCCTCTGCTGGAGTAAACTTGGGATTGCAACAGGTAAGTTAACGTACTCGCATTGCTGAGTTTCCACATGCCGGTTAAACCACCCACGTCCACCCCATGGCCTAGCAATAGAAACAAGCGTTTAATCCAGTCACGACAGTGACTGCTGCCATCTATGCAGACTTCAGCAGATAATTTATGAAGGACAGAGAGAACAGGAGACACTCTTGTTCACATTGTTTTCAGATGTTTGCTTAGCTTTCCCTCTCAGGTTAAGCTACAGAAAGATGGAAAAAAATGAGAGCAGTGCACTTTTGTTTCCTTTGGGTTTTTTGAGGGTTTTTTTTTTGTACTTGATCTCTGAAATTTGTAGTTACTGTTTCTGACAGTCTTCCCCAAACCTTCATAACATAGAACAAAATGTCAATTAAACTAATAGTGACTTGTGGTTTTAGTCACACAATTTGTGTTGTTCAGGCTGGTGTGAATGGCTGGGCAAAGGATATGTGGTTGAAAATGAAATACCTGAATTTGAAGGGGTAGGGAGTCATGTGAGAGCTTAAGTACTGGGATGAGCCATCATACACAGAGAGCATTTTGAGTGTTCCTTGTGTCTCAGTATTTGTGGTGTTTTGTGCCTATTGACAGAAGACACATATGAAAAGGAAGGAAGGTAGAGACCAGGATAATAGAGAAATAGAATAAGAGTGGGATGCCAAAAGCATGAAAATGTGAACACTACACCCAGAGGGAAAGTTGTGGAAGAGGTAGGTTGTCACAGATTAAAATCTCTGACGTCATCTTTGTCTAGTAGCAAGCCCAGAAGAGTCCTAATACAGAGTAGAAGAATTTTGATTGAAATTGGGACTTAAAGAAGGAGAACTTTCATACACCTGGCATTTCATAGAAGTTCATTGTTTACTGAACATAATATGATAAAACGTACAAGGTATCTGGGGCTATCTAAGAACTTTCTCTGTCCCATTCCGTTTTCACTGCTCATTACACTGAGAGTTCACTGATAGAATCACTTATGGAGGGAGTCATCCTTAGCTAACGTATTAGGTGGGGCTAATGTTTGTCACTTGTACCCTCCCACTCCTACTAGATTAGCTGCTGATCTAATATAAATGGGGGTGTCTTTTAAAATGATAGTAGAAACAACAACAAAACAGAAAAATTTCACAATATGAAATGTCTGCAATTTTCAAAAAGATGTGAGACCAAAAAAGAAAAAAAATCTCTCTACTTACTGTCCTTATATTCAGATATTATTTACAGGTATTGAAATGAGTAAAAAAAACACAGCTAATTTCCTCTGCCACCTACTTCCCAGCCAAATCCATTTTCACCTACCTCCCTGATTCATTTGTTCTCACCCTGGTCTTCATTTTGTTCACTTAAACTGGTAGTAATGTGTGTGAACTGAATAATAGAATAATAGAATTAACTAGGTTGGAAAAGACCTCTAAGATCATTAAGTCTAACCATTACCCCAGGACTGCCAAGACCACCACTAAACCATGTATCTGAGGGCTTCACCTACATGTTTTATGAACACTTGCAGGGATGGTGACTCCACCACTTCCCTGGGCAGCCTGTTCAGATGCCTGATCACCTCTGTGAAGAATTTTTTCCTAATATCCAGTCTAAATCTCCCCTGGTGCAACTTGAAGCTATTACTTCTTGTCCTATTGCTTGTTATTTGGGAGAAGAGACAGACCCTCACCTCACTATAACCTTCTTCCAGTAGCTGTAGAGAGCAATAAAGTCCTCCCTGAGCCTTCCCTTCTTCAGACTAAACAAGCCCAGTTCCCTCAGCCATTACTCATAAGACTTATTCCTCAGACCCTTCCAGCTTTGTTGCCCTTTTCTGGACCCACGCCAGTACCTCAATGTCTTCGAGATGAGGTGTCTTTACAGAGTCTTGTAGTGAGGGTCCCAGAACTGAACACAGTATTCAAAGCGTGGCCTCACCAGTGACGAGTACAGGGGGATGATCACTTTCCTGGCCCTGCTGGCAACGTTGCTTCTGATGACGGCCAGGATGCTGTTGGCCTTCTAGGCTGCCTGAGCAAAAGCAGGCTCATGTTCAGCCGTTAATCATTACCCCCAGGTCCTTTTCTGCTGACCAACTTTCCAGCCACTCTTCCCCAAGCCTGGAGCTTTGCATGAGGTTGTTGTGGGCCAAATGCAGGACCTGGCACTTTACCTTGTTTAACCTAAATTGATTAATTACATTGATTTAATACATTGACTCTCAAAATTTCAGAGGTTCATATTCAACGAGCTATAATATAATGCTCTGTTACATTTCTTAGTCCAACAATATTTGCCCTACTCCTTGCAGCATAAACTTTAACAAACTGCACTGATTTCACTTGTAGAACCATTGGCAAAATGTCAGCTGTTGAATCAACTCAATTCATTATAAATTCATATGTTTCTACATTCATCTGCATGTCAAGCACATGAATTTTCACCAGGTCAAACAGTCATATTGGCACAATGCCTTTCGCAACAATTACTGTTCTATGTAACTGTGCATAGAGTTGGAATTATGGCATGAAAATAAATGCTGAATCTATATTCTTTTCAAAATTTTACCTTAACCTGCTTATGCTTTTAATAGACAAGAATATAAAAGGAGTGCATTTCCCGAGGACAGACAGGAATGATAATAACTGGTTCATGATGGCTTATGTTACATCAGGAGATTTTTCACAGTATGTTTGCCATTTCTTCACTACTTAGATATATTTGTTTTCTTTATGGAAGTTCTGAGCTCCATAGGAATGCACTTCTTACTTTCACCTCAGCTCAGGCACATTTGTTGTAAATGCCAATATTGGAAGTTAATTGTAACTTCTACCTCCAAGTTAGTACAACTGAAGTACTGTGTGTGCTTTCCAGAGAACACTCATATAATTTTGAAGAGTTCAGTATATCTATTAGGGCTTTTTCAAACTGAAATTGTCTTTTATCTGAGATTAAAAAAAATCCCCAAGAAGTAATCTTTACAGGAAACAGATCATGTGAAGGGTGTGTTAGATATTACTAATTCTCTTCTCTAAACAACTATTTACATAACATTCCCAGAAATTACAATGCTTGACTTTTTTTCAGTAAGGAAAAGAAAACAACAAACCCATACAAAACAAAAATACTCAGGACAGAAAGCATTATTTTTACAGTAAGTAGAAATCTTCCTTGTGTGATCTTTTTGAAGTCGGGAAATATCAGCTGTTGTGTGATATGATATCTTTATTGCAAACTTAGAACTCAAGATAATGTTTCTGTTACTGACAGAGAATGAGGTCATAGGAAACTACATAAGGACTTCCATGAAGAACCTTGAAGAAAATGGAATTTATTAATAAATACATAACTGCAAATGTATTACTGTATGACTAAATAATCTGTACATGAGTTCTCTCATATTCAGCGGTCTGCTGGTTTAGCATGTAATCATGTACCCACAGGAGATTTACGAGTTCTAGTTCCTTCCCCTGTCCTCTATGTGTCATGCTAACATATTAAAGAATTGCACAAGAATTCCTTGATATGTACTGTCATTTGATATCCAGCCTACTTTAAAAAAATCATAAGCAGTAAGAAGATAGGACAAACGTCACAGATACAGCTTGAACCATTAACTTGTTACTGTTGAACAAAAAACACAGTGTTGGCATTTTAACAATGTTGTAAACCTTTTTTTGAGAAGGTTTTTTGACAAGCAAAATAATGTACTTTTGTAGCAGTTTGCATCAAGGTCTGAAAAAATCCTTACAAATTCTGAAATCCTCACATTCCTTTAAGATAGGTTGCTGGTCATTATACATTCAACTGAGTAGCATATTTACATTATCTTTTCTGTGCTAGAGATGGTGCTTCCAACATTTTTTGTTTGCTAATGTGGGTTTATCTCCACCACCAAACTCAGAATTGTCATGCAACTTGGTTGCTGATGTCACTATTGTCATGAGTAGAACACTACCTAAAGGTAATCAGAGGCATGATCTTGGCTGCAGCTCCTTCAAGTGAAGTGTAAACCTTTGCTTATCTGAGAAAAGATCCACTGGAGAAGGCTTTCTCATTTTTCTAGCGCAGCTGCATGTATTCTTGATCTACGATATGTTTGTCTTAACAACATGGATCCCTTCAACACTTTCAATAGTAAGGTTTATTTCTAACCCACTTATCATTTTGTGGAATTAGATTTGAGAAGAAACACACATATAACACAGGGCACTGTGGCATCCTTTTATCAGCCGCACCTGAAATACTTAATTGTGATGCGGTGGTACATGGCATAAGTTGTGAAAAAAAGGTCGTGATAAGTTGTGATAAAACTAGTGCTGACAGTTTGACTCTATTAAAGTTAATTGTTCTCCTAATATCAGAAAATGGAACTTTAGCAGCTAGAATCTACTACTATCCAAAATGCTCAGCAACAGGTTACACAGATGATCAGCAGGTACGTACTTCCAAAAAAAAAAAAAAAGATAAAAAGAATATAGATAGGATTTCAGTTCTTAGACGCTGAAATATTCTTCAAGGTTTTGTCCACAACATTTACCATATGAAATGGTACCAAAGGAAATACATTACTGTCTGTCATGCTTCCTAAAGATTTGCCAATTCCATCTTCGAATTAGCTCCTAGTTTAGAAATTCCTGCATAATTTGTTTGCCTTCACGTAATGAGGAAGTAGGGGAAAGAAAAAAAATTTTAAAAAACTGTTTGATTGTACAGCACAAGGCCTGAACTTGCTTTGAGGTGATGATAACTTCATCTTTAGTGCATTAACTCAAGAGAACTTTGCTCCTTGAGTACCTTAGCTATAATCTTAGCTAAATAAGATTCTAAGATTATAAGGTGATAATGACAGACACCCTTTGTAACAGCAATATTTCTTGCAAATTCATTGGTTTTATTAACCAGTTAATTGATTTATAAAGCGTCTGTGCAGGTCACTTAAACTTTGAAAAAGTAT
Source organism: Psilopsiagon aurifrons (assembly GCA_025447955.1). Classification (NCBI taxonomy): domain Eukaryota; kingdom Metazoa; phylum Chordata; class Aves; order Psittaciformes; family Psittacidae; genus Psilopsiagon; species Psilopsiagon aurifrons. The sequence goes on along the minus strand of JAOEHY010027791.1, from coordinate 25,191 downwards.
TTAGCTGTTCTCCCAGGTGATTGAAATAATTAAAATAATTTCATAGTTTTCCAAAGGTTTTAAAGGAGAGCTTTAAAGATTTTGAACTCATGATAGAACTATCATGAAAGTTATATAAAAAGGTGGTATTTTTCCCCAGAAAGTCACAGAAACAGTGGGCTGCACATGCGGCCAGTTGAATTGCTTCAGAGCACACAACAGAAGATAGAAGTTGTGGCTGTGGTGTGTGTGAAGGTGCACTGAGGTCGGTTTACTAGGAACATGTTGCTTTGCTGCCTTTTTAGTGCGTGGTGATGATTAGCATGGGTCCACCTGCCTACAATACTCAACATGAACCATCCAGGATATCAGCTAAATGTTATTAGCACGAAAGAAGTCTTTAGGAGGAAAGTGAGAATCTTCTAAAAGCTTTCACCTTGTTAACAGTAAAAAGAAGCCAGATAACGTTTTTAATATAGCACATTTCAACAAACATCTGCAAGATAACCTAAGTGGAAAGCTAAACCTTGCCTCCTGGTGTCATTTTCCTGAGCACCGTGGGAAGAGGTGCTCTCTGGTGGACAGAAGAAAAAGCTGGCTTGCGAAATCTGCTGTTTCTTCAGTGTACTAGACCCTAAAGTGATTTGGAGTTGAAAAGCAGAAAAGAGTGCATTTCCTCCGTGCTAGCCGGCTAGGACAGCGGATCTGAGAGAAGAAGGCTGGCGCACTGGGCTGCGCGTTCAAAGCGCCCAAAAGGAGACTTGTGGATCTGCTCATCTGGCTCCCATCTAAGCACGTACCGCGGGCTCCACCCTGGCCGTGCCTGCTGGAGCACCCTTGCTTTGGCCCCCGAGCACCGAAAGCTCAAAGCCACTTCTTTCCAATCCCCATGTGCCCACAGCCAAGCCGGGACGATAGACACATCCCACAGCCTGCTGTCATCCCCTCAGCGGAACGGAGCTCCCTTGCTGATCCGAAGCGGTGTTCAGTCAGGACATCGCTATCTCCGCACTGCAGGCTCCGCGGGAGCGACAAGAAAGCTCCGCCTCCGGTCGTTCGGGAGCAGCCTGATAAAGGCAGGTGCGGGCAAGCAGCAGGACCCTAGCTGGAAGCATCTGCCTATGAAGAGAGACCCTGACCAGTCCTTGGCCACCCCATGCAAGGCAGCACCTGAGCCAGTCTGCGCGACCGTTCCGACTGTGGCGGGATAGGACCCTCTCTGCCTCCTGCACCCGTGTCCCGCGGTCCACAGTCTTCGGTCGCGTCTCTGCAAAGGGACAAGGACCTCGCCCCCAAGGACCTCCGAAGAGGCGGGATTTCTCAGGGAAGGGGAAGCAGGGTTTTGTTGTGTGGCTTGGAGATGAGGCAGCTATCTGGAGTGGAGTTCCTCCTGGGGCTCATGGCTCTCCCAGTGGCGCTGGGACAGAGAAGCTCGGAAAGCCCTATAAATAGCAACCAGTCTCAAAGCTTTGCCATCGTCTCTTTCAAATGGGATCACGTCAAGGATCCTTATGTCATTACACTCTGGATACTCGTGGCCAGCCTGGCCAAAATCGGTGAGTAGAGTTATATATTAATACATGTTCTTTTCCTTCCCCCTTCCCCTTCTCCCACCCAGCGTAAATGAAGAAAGCTTATTATAAGTCCACTGACCCATTTTCAGGGGGTTTACTGTACTCTGTCCTGATTTCATAATATTGCCCTACACAGTGCTCAGCACCGTGACTATCTTCTGCCCCGGTGGGTTACTTAGTCTGTTTTCAGTCCCCAGGACTGTGACTGTGGCTGTGGCTTCCACACCTGACTCCTTGAAACCTTGCATTACTGTTGCTCCTGGGAAAAACTTCTTACAGCAATGAAACAGAAATTATTGCTTATATAGTGCCTATTCCAATTTATGATATACTAGTATCTTGATTATGACTGGTTGCTTTATTAGCTAGCACTATCAAAAACAGACCCTGTAAACTACACATATGAACTTAGTCTTCTCCACTTTGCAGTCCATTGCAGAATTACTGTAAGAGTGTGGCTTACAGAGGAAGGTGATGTGTCTTACTAGGCCATCTGATGCAGCTGAAAAAAATACAAGCTTTAGGGCACACAGAACTTTCTTCAAGAAATTGCAATAAGTGAAAACCAGGGATTTACTTAGTCCAACTTCAGTGTAGTTTAAGTGCATTTGTATGAATGCTCTAACTCTTATGTTCTGATGCTTTGGCTTTTCTAAAACCAATCTTATATTAATAATGCTGCTGAACTAGAAGAGTCACTGTTGAATTGGAATGTATTTATTAGTTTCATGTTATAGTTTTCAGTCCATTTACATTTGGATCTAAAAACAGACCCCAAGTTTGGCTGACACTCAAACGGTCACTTTCAATTTTCAATTAATCATCTCTAAAATCAGTCTCAATTCAGAAGGTATGGTCAGCTGAAAAACCTAATAATACTTTCCTGTACTTGTACCACTGATACTCATTTGGGATTCCAGAATCACATTCCATGGATTTTTCGTGTCACAGAGAGAATGGAAGATGCAAAAAGGTATGTTCTGTCTAGAGCATAAGCATAGTAAAGCTTAGGTGGAAAAATGCCATCTCCAAATAAAATATTTTAAAAATAAGGAGGAAGTTATGTAGGAGTGATACTGTAAAGCATGTTGGGTTTCGCTTGCTTAACCATAGATAAATAATTATCTGAATCAATGTTGGACTTCATCTTTCAAATAGTTTGTATTCAGATGGTTGCTGCATTACCTAGATTACATAAAAACATATTTTTGTACTAATTGACTTTTATTGGAGGGTTATATCAAGTAGAAAGCAGGAGAAACCACATAGAGGATAAAGCAGTGACAACACTGAGTCTCTACAAAATTGTGCTAAATAAACTGATACACGGGTGGCTTATTTGAATCTACTTCTTGAAACACTCTTCTAAATAGGTATTTGCCCTTTGTGTTATTAAGGCTTTGTTGTTTTGTACATGTGCCACATTTGTATAGAGTAATATTGCTGCACAATCATATCAGTGCTGTCTTAGAAACCCTGTGAAGCTATCAGGACAGATTGTCATATACTTAAGTTTAAATGGCCTGGATTAAGATTATCTTGGATTGAGATGGACCAATCTACTGTGAAGTCCTCATCGTAAACTCTTGATAAAACACTTATTGCCCTTGGAGTTCAGGAGCTGAATGTTGCTGGTTCTGTACTTCTTCCACAGCTGCACAGAGCGTGTCACTAGTAGATAGTAATTGTCAACTCCATCATTTTTCTTCCCCAAAGCTGTGAAGCTTTGTTCTTTTCTCTCTTTACATTTATAACTGCAATCCTATACTACTCTGGACATTGTCTCTGAAGAAGCAACGGACAACTGCTGTATTCCACTCAAAGACGATGAATGCTCTGGCTTTCCCCACCAGTGAGAAATGAAATACAGAAAAGCAGAAATGTGTACTCACTGCTCATCATCTTATTAATGAAGAAAGCATGAAGGTGTTCATATAAATCAATGAGAGAGGAAGAAGGGGGGGGGCGGGGGGAACCCAACCCAACTAGTCAGCCTTGGTATATCAGTGGGTTTGGGAAGTAGATAAGAAATCTATCAGATTTTGAATAGCAAAAAATTCTATGCCTGTTCAAAGATGTTTTCTACAGTAAAAAAAGCAGTCAGAAAAGAACTGAGGAAGGAGATCTAGAACATCTGCCATTACTTTTCTTGCTTTACTACCCGAAGGAGGCCAAAGGTAGAGTCAAAATGCTGGTGCGTTTTTTTGCTGGGGAGGCAGTGTTCTTACACATGCAAACTCACTTCTCCATGGCTACAGAGATTGGGAGAGCAATTTCACTGGTGTAATGCATCAGAAAAGTGTCTTCTAGGAACTGTAATTGGCAGCTGGGGATGAAAGGTGTATGAGAAAATTTTGCCTTCTCTTGCATTAGAATAACTTCAGGGTTTTTTTTTGGGGGGGGAGTGTTCGTTGGTTGGTTGTTTTTTGTTGTTTGTTTCTGGTTTGGTCTGGGGTTGTATCTGGTTTTTGTTGTTGTTGCAGTTGTTTGTCTTTTTAAAGAAGTTTCAGTTTATGATGTATATGGCTTGTGGAAACATGCATATAATAGAAGACCCTTGTGGATTTTTTGGGACTTGATGTTCATGTTGTGTACATTCAGAATGTAAATTCGTGATGACATGGCATTCAGCAACATGAACTATTGTCTGTAAAATCTCAGAAGGATCCCAAATACATGAAGAAGTGCCTAATGTCTTGGGGATTGTGGAAAAGAAGCTGCTTTTTTTATTTGTGTGTGTGTGTGTGTGTGTGTGTGTGTGTGTGAAGAGTACTCTCATCTTTTGGGCAAATCTAAGTATTGCTGTAAATGAAACTGGAAGAAGAGTCTTTGTACAGCTTGCTTTCATACACTATAGGAAATAAATTAACACGTCTGTGTCTACTATGAAACTTCCAACACATGTAAGTTTACTGTTTTACATACTATAATTGATTTGACCTTCTTTATTTGAGATGTTCCAACTCTTCATTCTAAGGTACACAGTGTTCCACTTTGGCTAATGATCTGTATTTCTTCTATTGGTAGGCTCTCTTATCACTTCAAATGAGTATCCTTACAGGAAAAGGCCAATAAACTACTTAAATGTGTAAAGATAAGCCAGAAAAATATTTTATCTAAATGAAGAAGGTACATGAGGTACAGCTGAGAGCCCTCCCAGTGGGCTTCAGGTGTCTACTTTCTGGCACCTCAGTTCTCCAGATGAAGAGAGAAATACCAATGGGAAAAAAAACCCAAACAAATACCCACACACATGTGTATATGTATGTATATATATAGTTACAGACTGGGGCATTGATAAAGCATGTAACATTTTTAAACAACATACTTGAAGAGTATAGTTCCAATTTAAGATTAAAGACACATGAACATTCTTCAGCCTTGAGCATGCTTTCTAAATTCATTTTATCATGTGTACCTCTCCCTTCTATGTCTTTGAGACATCACATCTTGAAAATAACTTTTGCATAAACGGACATGTAGAAGACACAAACAGCAGCAGGGAAGTCTAGTACAGAAAAAAAAAAAAAAAAAAGCCCACAACAAACCAAAACCAAAGAAGCAGGAGGGAAATCAGAAAATAACTTCGGGAACAAGTAGAAGGAAAGGAATAATCAGCTCGGGAGCTAAAAAAGGGCAAGAGAAGAAATAATTTGAACTCTGAATATTGTATACGTTTGGGTTTTTTTCCTGAGGATATTTCCCAAGACCATGTCAATTTAAAAAAAACCTCCAAACAACCAAGTACGCTTTTTACCTAGGCTGTATGCACTGCATGCTTCTATACTTGTTCATAATCCTAGGAGTCAGAGAGAGATTGTATTTCTATTTTCATTGGAGGTTCTGTTGTAAAACCGGAAAATTTCCTACTTGTGGTTTAAATCTTTTTGGAGATTTCTTCATTCTTCAGTAGGATAGTTAATTTTTGTCCCAAAATAAAATAAAAAACAAAGAAAAAAAACCCCTTCAAAGCAGTCTTTCTGCTTTTAAACCCCTGAACTTGCTCAATGTGGAACAGATAAGCAACTGTGAGAAAGAGTGGGAGAGTGAGTGACTAGGAACAGGAATGAGGAACAGTACATATCCTTTTCATTATCTGTGATTCAAACCTCATGCCAACTGTTTTTATTGGTATAGTTTATGCTGAGTCCAAGAATGTCACAATAGCTTTTTTTCTTTCCTATTTTGTTTCTTTACATCTAAAGGCTTTTATATTAGAAATTTAAAAATGGGAGTGAAATTTGAATCCAGGGCAGCTGGTAAATCTCTTTTCTCTCTTCAGAAATGCCGCAATACTTTGCAGGAGGGGGAAGAAGTGTTTCAATAACAAGGAACAAACCTTTAGGACAAGGATGGCCTAGTGATACTGTGATACTGTAAAAGACACTGTGCAGATGGACTTGTTGAGTCCATCAGCTCTTGAGACCCCAGGAGGACATGAGAACTGGGGTGTAAGGCACTCTGTATCTCTAAGTTTACAGAGATATGGATTCCTGCAGATGCTCTACTTTGTGGCTGTTCAGGCCCCTTAAAGCACTCTGAGAAAGGAGTTCTTCAGAGAAATTTGTTAGCACAATTGCTGTTGAGAATTTTAAGCATGTTAGGGATGGGCTAGGGAAAGAACTGTGAAATGCAGGTCTAGCAACCCATCCAATTTAGACTCCTGGGGCAATATTTTCTTTGAAGAAATCAATACCCCGCCCTCCAAAGCAAACTGTCAAAACAAAAGCCTATTTGAATCCAAAGTTTCTCCTCCTGGCATTTTAGCACTAGTCATGTCAGTCACTTAGGGAAAGTGATTTAGGATATCGTTTTAATAAAAACTGGGGAAAAAGTCGGAATAGCTCTTCAGTAAATAACATCTTTAGGAAGAAATGCTGAAGGATGCTTAGCGGAGCTTTATTGGAAGTATTTAACTGCAACTGAAGTCAGAGGCTCAAATGGTGAGGACATCACCAGACCCTGCAGAGCTTTAACTACCAGCTTTGTCATGACTGTCGTGCTTGTTAAAAGCTGCCTTCATTAGCAGGTGATAACATGAAAAAGAAGTTTGCATTGTGACTAGGAAGTCTGGACTTGGTTATCTTCCCTTGTATCCCTCTAAACAAGATAACAAGAAAAAAAATAATTTTACTTTCATTGTGAACTTAGTAGAAGGTGGAACAGGTTGTCATAGTTACAATAGAGGTGTATGCATTTCCTTCATGAATAGAGTATTTTATTATATGTCTAAAAACATATTAGGAGTGCTATAAATCTGTGCTGGCAACCATGTGTAATTGGGGTGTCTTCATTTTAGTAAGACTCTATTTTCTCTTGCAAAGTGCTGTTTATAATACCTATGAGCTAAGGATGTTTAGTACTGTAAAAATCTCTGCTTTCCTAGGAATTACCTTTTGTGTGCAACATTTTAGGGAGCTGAACAGAACATGTCCTACGTAGAATAATAGCTTTGCTTTTACAGTCCTAGGAACAACTGTGTAACTCATGTCTTTATTAAATGGATGCCTATTAAATGGATGCCTACTTCCATATTTCATTGCCATTTTACTCTTGCAACCTTACTTATTCTTTTCCTGTCCTTCCTGCCCCCTTGAAACATACATTTCTCTTCTTCCCCCTCCTCCTCCAGGTCTTGCAAGTCTCAAGTCTTAATTATTTAGAGTAGGGAAGAAGATATCAGGACAGTATAATTTGACAAGATTCAGATTACATCCCCTGACGAATAGCAAATGTACAATGGCAACTTGTGTGAATTACATAAGAAAACAATGGCATGTTGAGAATGGCCCTGAATTGAATGCAGTTCAGGCATGCATACCTAAGAAAGGATCTCTGCCATCAATTACTTTCAGGCACCTGTGTGCAAAGTGCTTGGTGTTCTCTGTAGAACAATGAAATCCTTTTAATACTGCAGTCTTAGGACTGTTGAAACCATTGATTTACTGTCTTCAGAGCTAAAGCCACTTATTACTAAGAGTGATCTACAAACCCTCCAAGTGACTGTAAATCTCCTGTGATAATGCAGCAGACCACAGGTCTGCAAGTAGTAAGTGCAAGCAGCAAACCCTTTCAGATGTACACAGGCCCTCCAAGTGAAAGGCTTTGTGAGGTCCTCTTTGTTTTTGTGGAGCTTTGTGTGTTAGAGATATTTAGCAGGGACACTGGTATGAGAAATTATTACTTTGACCTGGCAGTAAGAAAGTTGCTTTTCCAGTTGTTTTGACTCATACCACCAGAAGCTGATCAAAAGTCTGTGAGTTTCCCCACCATTTTGCTTCAACAAATGTTTTGAATTTGAATACAAAACTTCTTTTCTCCCTACTTACCATGTTCTAATTGCTCTGAACTAATGAGGTAATGGGTTACTGAGGCTTACTGTACCTTCTGTATGGCTCGTTCTACTGCAAGATGATGTGTTGAGTCTGAAGGCATAGATGAGTATTTATTATCTTTTTGCTTTTTCAGGAAATTCTCTGATTTTTTCTCATCTTTCTGCATTAGTTTACTGCAGAAAAACTAATGTCCTGAACAACTAGGGGCTCTAATTTTTCTTTAACTTGCTAATAAGTGGCATCCATTTAAAATTATAGATCATTAAACAGTCTTGGTAAACTGCAGAGCATGGCTTGTTGACTGTGTTCTAATCTTTTGATTCCTTTTGTAAAACAGCTTACAGAGTATTTACCCCAATGGAAGGAGTTACTTGATACCCAATTGGCTGTTAAGTAAAGCACTGTAAAGTCATAGATACTGAAACTACTGGCTGACAAGGAAGAGCCAACTGAGATGGAACACAAGACCTAAAGTGGAAACACTTTTAATTAAGGGACAAAAATTTAATGTTTATTCATGGGAGAAGAAAACTGAAAGATATTCTAAAAAGCCTTTGTAAAAGCAGGGTTTTGAAGCAGACACGGAGATTTTTTTCCTTCCTCAATAACTGAAAGTAGAAGTAAGTCTGAATTCATTAATGTGTGCCTAGGTGAGTTTTGATTTTATCTTTTGAAAGAAAAAAATGCTTCAGCCTCTTGCCAATCCCAAATGTTGAAATAGCAGTAGTTACACACCAAGAAGGAAAATCTCCAAGTAGATTGTACACCAATTTTCAAAAACATTTAGTTATTATTTTCTCTGCTTCAATTACAGTTCCTTGAAAGTGGAAAGTAGAAGCTTTATGGATTCATTCACTTCCAAAAGTTGGGCTTTGAGAAAATATTAAATATTCAAAAACCTTTATAGGTCTTGAGCCAGTAAGATTTCATAATGAAAATCTCCCAGGTGCAAACAGATTGTAAACTAATGGAGGGACTTGTCTAAATACAAAACTGTATTTCTGTTAACTATTTTGCCATAGTTAAAACATTCTAACTCATTTATTAAAATGAATATTTTTACATTGGTTTGGTGGTACAATAGTATTCCAGGAACTAGATGGTATAGATTGTTTGCTTTATGTTACTGTAAGTATCAGTAGTAATAGCTGTACTGGAGGTACGTTGTTATGTGATTATATAATAAATGTAGTACGGAGTTCTTACAATGCTCCTACTCCAGAGAAATAGCACTACTGATGTCTATCAGGGTGTAGTTTTTTCAGGCCTTGACAGCTTAGACATATATTTAACAAATTCATTTGATAAATGTTATTTAGTGGTTTAAGTGCAGTATTCATGCCACAGTGAATAAACAGTGTTTGAATGCTTGCTGTTCTGTTCTAATGCATAGTCTAGAGTTTGAACTGCTATGGGATTTGGGTTGAATTAAGTTGCTAGATTTTCCACTGAAATAGCTCTGGTCCTTGGCTATTCCATCCTACTTAATTCTACTGATGTCTTTGGGATGGTAGTGAGCTGGGAAAAGTAATCTTTCAGATTGGATCAGTCAGTGATAAGTGGCTGTGTTTAAGGCTTAAGTTAGTGATACAATGTTCCTGTGATATAACTGTCTCTGAAGCTGATGACTCGGGAGAAAGAACACAGGAATACATGCATAATGTCCCATAACACAGGCATCAGTTTGGAATTTTGCTGGACATGAGGCCTGCTATAGAGTTCACAGAATCATAGAACAGAGTGGTTGAGATTGGAAGGGACCTCTGAAGGTCATCAGGTGCAACTCCCTTGCTAAACCGGAGCAATCTGCAGCTGGTTGCCCAGGATCATATCCAGACAGCTTTTGAATATCTCCAAGTGCCCTGGGTTCAGCAGTAGCCATCATTTTTCTCCTCTAGCTGGTGCAGTGCTGTGGTTTTGACTTTTGGCCTGGGATCAGTGCTGATAACACCTATGGTTTTAGTTATGGCTTAGAATGTTTGGTTTGACCAAGGACTTTCTGAGTCCCATGCTCTGCCAGGGATGGGGAAGCTGGGAGGAAGCAGAAACAGGACACCTGACCCACACTGACCAAAGAGGTATTCCATACCACAGCACATCATGCCCAGGATGAAAAAACTGGGAGCAGGAACCCGGAAGAGAGAGTTCACGGCTCGGTCGTCGGGTGTTGAGCAGTTGTATCCTCTTCCTTTGTATCTCCCTGGTCATTATTATTACTAGTGGTAGCAGTAGTGGTTTGTGTTACACCTCAGTTACTGAACTGTTCTTATCTCAACCCGTGGGAGTTACATTCTTTTGATTCTTCTCTGCATTCCCCACACCCCCCCTTTGGAGTGGGGGGGAAGAAAGAGAGGGGAGTGAGTGAGCAAATTGCATGATTTACGGCTTAAACCATGACACCAAGGATGGAGATTCCACAATCCTTCTAGACAACTTGTGCCAATGCTCTGCACTCTCACAGTGAAAAAGTGTTTCCTGATGCTCAGAAGGAACTTCCTGCGTTTCAGTTTGTGGCCACTGCCTCTTGTTCTGTTACTGCTCACCGCAGAAAAGAACGTTGCTCTGTCACCTTTGCATCTGCCCATCAGGTGTTTAAATACATGGATGAGAAGGCTGTGTGGAGACCTCATAAGTAGCCTTCCAGTATCTGAAGGGAGCCTATAGGGATGCTGGGGACACTTCATTAGGGAGTGTGGTGATAGGAGATGGGGTAACGGGTTCAAACTTAAACAGGGGAAGTTTAGATTGGATATGAGGAAGAAATTCTTTACTATAAGGGTGGTGAGGCATTGGAATGGGTTGCCCAGGAAGTTGTGAATGCTCCATCCCTGGCGGTGTTCAAGGCCAGGTTGGACAGAGCCTGGGGTGGCATGGTTCAGTGTGAGGTGTCCCGGTCCATGGCAGGGGGGTTGGAACTATATGATCTTAAGATCCTTTCCAACCCTAACTATTCTGTGATCCTATGATAAAATTCCCCCCTTGAGCCTTCTCTTCGGCAGATTAAACAGACTCAGCTCTTTCAGCCTTTTCTTGCATGTGAGATGCTCTAGTCCCTCAGTTATTTTCCTGGACCTTTGTTGGACTCTGTCTAGTATGTCCATGTCTCTCTGGTACTGATGAGCCCAGAACTCAATTTAGACCTCATAAGTGCTGAATGGAGGAGAAGGAGCATCTGCCTTAGCCTGCTTGGCAATACTTTGCCTAATACAGCTCAGGATACCAGTAGCCACCTTTGCTACAAGGGCACATAGCTGGCTATGTCTACTTGCTGGTTACTGCAACCCCTAAGACCTTTTTTGCCAACCAGCTGGGTGTCCCCCCCCAGCATATCCCTGATACATGGGGTTGCTCCTTGCTAAACTCCCCAATGTTCCTGTCAGCCCATTTCTCTAACCTGTTGAGGTTCCTCCGGTTAACAGCACAACCCTCTGGCTTATCAGCCACTCATCCCAACTTTCCATCATCATCAGACTTGCTGAGAGTACACTGCCCCATCATCTAGATCATTAATGAAGATACTGAACAGGCCTAGACCCAGTACTGACCTCTGGGGTAGACCACCTGTTACAAGCTTCCAATTAGATTTTGCATCACTGATCACTACCCTCAGGGACCAGCCATTCAGTTTTCAATCCACCTCACTGTCCGCTCATCCAGATACAGAAACAGGCTGGGGAACTATGAGGCTTTTGTGGGAACATTGTCAAAGGCCTTACTGAAGGCTCAGCACTAAGCATTTTTCTGTTCTCATCTATCAGGCCTGTCACTTAATAATGCAGGTTAACCAGGTGGGTCAAGCAAGACTTCCTCTTTGTGGTGCCATGTTGACTACTCCTGAAGAATTTCTTATCGTTGATGTGCCTGGAATTTTTTTCCAGAATTAGTTGTTCTGTCAGTTAGACAGGCAGATCCTGGTGTTTGGATTAACAGTGTTTGTATGTGGATGGTCCTTTACCCAGGTCCATCCACCTAGTCAAAGAAAGCAACATTTCTCCATGCAATTTTGATGGAATCAAAGTATACTTTGATTAGCTGGAGCAAAATTGCATGTTAAGATACAGAGGAGAGGGGAATATACGGTGGCCATATGAATCCTAGAATCATAGAATGGTTTGGGTTGGAAGGGAGCTTTAAATTCATCTAGTTCAAACCCCCTCCGTGAGCAGAGACAGCTTCCCACCTTCTATTGGACCATGTTGCTCCAAGCCTCATCCAAACTGGCCTTGAACTCCTCCAGGGATGGATCATCCACAACTTCTCTGAGCAACTTGTGTCAGTGCATCACTACCCTCACAGTGAAGATTTTTTTCCTAATATCTAATATGAACCTCCCCCCTTTCAGTTTAAAGCCATTCTCCTTTGTTCTAGCACTACATGCCCTTCCTCTCCTATCTCCTCTCCAAGTTCCTCTCCTATCTTGGATTCCCTATTTCTAATTGGCTTTTTCTCAGGAACACAGCCATTTGTGTTCCCCAAAAAAGAACCCCAAAACAAAAAGACAAAAACCCAACCAACCAACCAACCAAAAACCCCTGCCAAACTGTCGTTACAGTTCTTTACTACAGGAAGCACCAAGAAATTTCTTAGTCTGTGATGGTTATGGCCATGGTGGTATCCTATTGCTTCCTTATATGATTCTCATTTGTCTCCTCTTTCAATTTAAGTTCACAAAGAAGACCATACAAGCTGGGTAGAATAACATTTTGAGTATTGAACTGCTATTTTTTCAAGGTACATTATGGAAGTGTAGATGAAGATATGTTGAGTTCAGTTATCTGTTTGGATTAGTTGCCATAGAAGATCATTAGTGGAGGAGAGTGAATTCTCTTTCCAAGTAGAAATATTGAGTAAATACTGTGATTATTTTCGTGTTTCTTTAACATTTCCTACCATTGATGTCATGTGGAAAAGAAATCATATTCTTATAGACAGTCAATGAATTTGAGTGCGCAATCTTTCCTGTGTATTAAGTTGAGTAAGACAGTATACATAAAAAAAAAAAAAAGGAAATTTCTTGTAGAGCAATGCACCCATCAATAATAAAAAAAAGTAGGATAGAAGGTACTATCAGAAAGGGCAGTATAGAAGCTACAGATGAGACTGCATAAAATTATGTAATTAGATTGTGAGGTAAAAATAAAGAGCACAAAGTATCTACATATTTTTCAGTGTGTCCAAACTAAATTATTAAATCCTTAATTTGTTGAGTTTTTTATTATTCAGAAGATGAACATTTGACTAGCATGTAGGTTTTCTGTTAAGATGCCTTCTGTTCACTGAAAACATTTTGTCATAAAATACAATCTGACAGGTTCTACCACTGCATCCATTAGTCAGAATCTCTTATAGCGAATTAGTGAGGTAAGATTTTTTAGACTTTGCTCTATAGAACTTCAAGAGGATAGCTTTTTCTCTTGGGCAATCTGTCCTCAGGAAGACTCATTCAGTGGTTCTGTATTTTGTCCTGTGGAGAACAGTGTATCCTAGAGGATGCTATCTTTTAGAAGTGTAAAAAGAACATGCATAGCAAGGTTTAGCTTAATTTCCACTAACGCAGCATTTCCTAGACAAGGTCAGTAATCAGCATCACTTTGTTCTCTTCAATGTTATGCTAAGTATTCCTTCAAATCAGAGAGCCACCTTTCTATGGGCTCCAAATAATCCTACAGGTCTTCATTCTACCTGCACAGGATTACGTCTAACAGTTTTTTTAAAAACCAGGATGGTGCAGCTATTCACAATTACAGAGTTTTCTGGTTTAGTATTTGCCTTCTTTTTACTTTTTTTATTTATGTGTTCCACAATACCATGCCACAAAGTCTTATGATGCAAGATAAGAACAAAAGATAGGTTGCAAAACAAGGAAGGCGATAGTTCAATCAGGCCAGTTGTATAACTTGCTGTGTAGCATCCCTAACAGAGCCTGAAACGTGTTTCCTGTAGTGCTGAAAACTTACATTGCTTATATAACAAGTGTCTGGAAAGAGAAGACTGGTTTAGTTATGTTCTTCTTAGTAATATTTAGAAAAAATATGTGCGTTCTTTCAAAATTTTTATTGGAAATAAAGAACAGAGCAAGTCAGGGAAACTACGCATTTTTCTTTCTTCATAGTGTTAAAGATAGGGCATTGAAGTCAGTGAAAGAGAAATGCTTTGTAACTCGCCTTCCCCCTCTTCCCCACTCAAGTTAATTCAGTCAATTTTCAGATATTCTCTGATCTAAGGGTGTGGTTATTACACTTCACATGAGTCTATAAAAAGGGCTGTCACGTTTCTCACAGACTTAAAGGGACCAGCACTTCATTAGTACATAATACATTCATTTTATTTCCAACTTGATGTTCCCTAACATTTCAGTAAATGAAAGTATGTCGTTTTCATGTCTTGAATACTTGTACTGAAGAAAATGGTAGTAAGTGAAAAGCTGAAGCTTTTTTCTTTAAGGCAGAATTATTCTTTTGAGGCACTCAATAAAGCATCTTAATTCTTCAGCCTTTCCTAAGGTATAGAACATAATTTTCAAGTCATGTTCACTTGCATAATGCTGCTTGGTGTTTGAAAGTATGAGGATGTAAAACAGCAGGAGGAAGTATGAAGTTTCCTTCTGTTTATTGTGATTTAGAAGTAAAGAGTAAAACCAGTCCAAAATAAATCTGTAGGTGGAAATGCAGCTTGTGTATAAATACTGAAGCTCTTGTGTCAGGAAAGACCTACCCAAAAGTAAGGATGCCTGGTCTATAGCTGTATTTCCTCTTACTGCCTGGTATAGTGTGTGATCTTTATCACATAATGGAGGATCTCAGTGTGTTAACAGTCAGTAAAATCTTCTCTGTATTGCCCTCATCTGATAAAGGCTTTATGATTAAAGTCAAGTGAAATAGTACTACAGCCAACAGAATAGTTTGTGCTGTTGTGCCTAAAATACAATATCTGTACCTGGTGTTGAAAAAAGCCTGTTAAAGAGTCCATACTTTGCGAACAGTTTGTCAGTTGCAAATATGATGGAAGTACAGGTAAATGATCAAGCAGATTCAGATGCTGACAAACTATATAGTCATGGCTGAAATGAAAATAGAAAAATACATCATGTATTTTATTCTAATACCCTAAGTGTATTACTTAGATCCTAGTGAACATGGCAGGAAGTGTAGAATCCATAGACTTAAGGAAAATATAGCTGCAACTTGGCTGCTCTCTTGACATTTGTTCATCTTTGTTTAAACTTCCTATCAGGAGTAACAGTGTATTTAGGTAGAGGAGCTCAAGCGATTAAGGGGGAAAAAAAACAGTATTAGCAGAAAACTATTAAGTTTGGCTGTTCACAACACTTTGTTTTCAAACAAAAGTAGGATTAACCTACCTGTATTTTTTACTTTACAGTTGGTATAAAGCAGTGTCAGTTCAGCTACATCTTTCTGTGTGGTTGATGCTCTTCCACACTAGCAGTCTTTTTCCAGAACCTACCCTGGCATTTACATGTATTTGAAGATGTTACATTAATCTTTTTAAAACTAAACCACTGGCCAACACTGGACTCCCTGTACTGGACATCAGCAGGCAATGTGTGCTCACAGCTCAGAAAGCCAACAGTATCCTGGGCTGCATCACAAGCTCAACCAGCAGGTTGAGGAAGGTGATTGTGCCCCCATACTCTGCTCTTGTAAGACCCCACTTGGAGTACTGTGTTCAAATATGGGGCCCCCAACATATGAAAGGCTGAGGGAGTTGGGGTTGTTCAGCCTGGAGAAGAGAGGGCTCTGCGAAGATCTTATTGTGGTCTTTCAATAATTAAAGGGGAATCAAAGATGGTGGTAGACTTTTTAGTAGGACCTGTTGTGGTAGGAAAAATGGTAATAGCTTTAAACTAAAGGAAAGTAGATTAAGGCTAGATATAAGGAAGACATTTTTTACAATGAGGGTGGGAAGGCACTGGCACAGTTTGCCCAGAGAAGTGGTAGATGTCTCATCTCTGGAGACATTCAGTGTTGGGTTGGACAGGGCTCTGAGCAGCCTGATCTAGTTGAACGTCCCTAGTTGCAGGGGGTGGACTAGATGACCAAAATAAGGCTCTGGCAAAATTTTGAAGCCTTGCAGGGGGAAGAGTAGCATTCCTTTTCAGTAGAAGCTAGCCAGGTATGTTTTCTCAACTTCTCTCAAGTTAAGCTTGTTTTCAGTTTTAAGCAAGATCTACTTGACATTTTCGATTTTACTTTTTTTGTCTGTGGGCATCACTGCTATATTTGAATGCCTTAATACTAATTTAATTTACTGCTCTAATCAGAATATTTCCACTGTAATACCATGCTACTCAAGTTGTACTAATTAAAATCTTGCCAAGGCAGAATACAGGGAGCAGGAAGCAAGGCAGTCTACCAAGGAAAGTGCTTTCCTATCCCATGACTTGGAGCAGCCTTCATAGCTATTCCACCTAGCCCTTACACATTAATTATGTCCTTCATGCCCTTCCTAACAGCCAGCAATCCTTATCATGCCCTGCAAGAAGCAGCAATAGGGAAGAATAGGAAGTCGTTATAGATTTTTTCAGCATTTCAACCTACTGTTAGGATTCATAAAATTATTTCTTATGCATCTTCTTTTTCTTCTTTGTACAGTGAACCTGAACCAGGGAGAAGAACTGGTTCTTGTTGTGTTCAGGATTTGGTAATTCTTTATGCAATTTATCATGACACCAGAACAACTCTTCCCATATATTAACAGTAACCCATTTTTTTGCAGTGTTTTGTCTGTATGAGTGGAAGCTAAAACATTCCCAAAGGGAAACCTTTATTTTAATTCATCTATCATATTAAAATGAAGGTCAAAAGGAAAAAAATTCTAAAGTTCATAGTGTGAAATGAGTTAACTCAGCATTTTTTGTCATTTCTTTATTTAACTCAGTTCTCCCCATGTTTAAAAATAAAAATAAAATGCTTTCACTATTTGTCAATAAATTTCAGTGAATTTTTTAAGGTAACTTAAAAGCTGGAGCAGTTTTAATGTGTGCACTAGTAGAAAGTAAATCCTTGTGTTCATGCCCTAAAATGCCTTTTTATTTAATTTGTAAAATCAGCTGGACTTTCAGACCTCTAGCAACCATTTAAGTCAAAACTACATTACTGATCAGAAAATTACTGCTAATTCTGCTTACAGTTATTGCCAGCCCTTTAACATTTAATTGGAAGAGGTTATGACAGAAATATCATGGTTTTATTCTTTTGTATAAAAAGTAGCTCTAGAATGTAAGACCCTTCAACTGTAATTCTTCATATTTCTGTTCAGTATGTAATACCATGCACTGACAGCATCACCTAAACACAGAAAACCCATGATAACCCTTAATTCAGGAATTATGGAATATTAACTTGATCAAGAAAATTGTCTTTCAAACTTAACTCTAACACATTTGCATAGGAAATTAAGCAGCTTTATGAGACTTTTGCTGTCCTGTTTTATATCCTCTACTATACTTCAAGGTGTTTCTAATGTGTACTTTGCTCTCATTTTGAAATATTATTTTTGACTGTTCCCATTTTTCTTTCAGTGCCATTCAGTTCCATAAGGGCCAAATGCTACCACGCATGCACTGCAGTGGGACTGCTCCTTCAAACAAGAGCTGTTTGGCATAATTATGATAAAACCTGATTGCTTATTTTTCATTATGTTCTAAGTGCTTATAGAAGTAATAGTTGCTTACTCACACACTTCTTTGAATTTGCCTTGGGGCTACTTTGTTATGTTATAACCTATCAACTGGGAACCCTGACCTGTATGTTGGTTGCATTTTTAATTGCTAACATATTTTGTTAATTGTTCACCTACAAAGAACAGCAACCTAAAATCTCCTGTTTAATGAGCTCATTACAATGCTGTACACTTCTTAAATGGTGGTCATTACATAGGTGACAAATAAAGAAAGCTTTCTTGAGCTGGATAAAACCAAACTCAAACCAGTTCATCTAAAGTTACCTATGAAGGACTTCATGCTTTGCTTAGGAAAAATATGTCCAAGATTAAGTATAAATAGTATTAATAGTCAAGTAAGACAGTATCCAAGGACCTATAAAAAAAAGTTTTTACTGCTTGTTACACAATATACTTATATTATTTCTCTGATTTTCTTCAGATATAAAATAACTCTGAGACATAAAACATTTCTGTGTGGTTGTGGGGTTTTCTGGTTTGTTCTTATTTCCCCCTCCCCCCCCATCTTTGTATTTTTTCTGGATTTGATAAAAGCATAAGGAACTGATTAACAACATAAGCTAAAATCTAAGTAGTATTGTTTAGAATAAATCGGTAAAAGCTTTTTCTTTAAGGGTTTTATACTACTTGTATATAAGCAATTCAAAGTGGAAAAACCTATTCGTGAGACTTGCAGAATATCATCGTTGCAAGGTCTACCGAACAGTATCTAGAGGACTATAAAATATGCTATCAGTCTCTTGACCAGGAAAAGAAATGGAGCACACTTTGTTGATAAAGATTAGAAAGGCAATAATTATCAGCTTCAGCCATGTTGTGTCTGCTCAAACATTTCCTGGACTGACTAGAAAGGCAGCTCCCTTATGCTTTGAACCCTTGCTTCAACAAACCCACTCTTGGAACACAATGGACCGTTGAGGTTTTTTTTCCCCTTGATTTAGGCCTAAATTCATCTACTAGTATCTAGCTATGCCAGGAAGGCTGCTGGTGTGTCTTCACATAGGCTTAGCTGGAGCAAAAATCTTCCCAGAAGAGGATCATTAAATATGGTAGTGTGATAATGGAGGGCCTGGCTACACAACTAAATAGGTCTTCTAGTTCTTATGGTGATAATTAAAATTCCTAGAACCCCTATGTGGTCAACATAAGCAACTGTAATTAGTTAGAAGGTATGCCTACGGCTATGCAGGCAAGAAACGCTGTGTTTGGTAATGTAGCAAGGGTAGGAAACTAATGTAGTCAAGTCATGAAGGACGTCTTATGAAAGAGATCCAGTACAACTGAGGTCAGTGCACAGGGATGCGAAAATGGCATGTCATGAAATAATGAGTTACAAGAATAGAACAGAAAATGAAAGACACATGAATACAGAGAAACGAATTATTAGAGAACTAGTAGGTGGGTAGGACTAATGAGAAATAAAGGGAACCATAATAGAGCATAAGAAAAACATACGTATGGGAAACTTCATTACATAGGAAATTGCGTCCAAAATGTTCTCTTAGTAGAAGAGTGGAGTAAGTAGAAAGTGGACTTAAGAGAAGAATGTGTTCTTGTACAAATATAAGAAATAGATAGCAAGTAATACCAAATACTTAAGGACAAGCAGCAAAAACTCTGGAGAAATTTGAGATTAAAGCTTTAGAAGTATAAAATCCTGGAATGCTTTGAGTTGAAGCAACTTTAAATCCCATCTAGTGCCAATCCCCCTGCCATATGCAAGGACAACTTCCACTAGAACAGGTTGCTCCAGGTTGCTCCAAGCCTCATCCCAACTGGTCTCAGATTCTGCCAGGGATGGGGCAACCACAACTTCTCTGGGCAACCTGTGCCAGGACCTCACCACCCTCACAGGGATGATTTTTTCCTAATGTCTAATCTAAACCTTCCCTCTGCCAACTTAAAGCCATTCCCCTTTGTTCAGTCAATGCATGCTCTCATAAAAAGTCCCTCGTCTGATTTCTTGTATGAGTACCATCTTTAGGTACTGGAAGACTGCTGTAAGGTCTCCTGAGAGCCTTCTCTTCTCCAGGCTTATCAAAGCTTGTGTAAGTATAAAGAAAGTTGGCCATCAAATGGAAAACAAGGTGACTGAAGAGTCAAAGACAGCTGCCCTTCCTAAAAAATATATATGTATAAATAAGTTAAACACTAACAGTCATTACTGTTAAGTAATCTTCTAATCAAATGCAACAGCTAAATTTCCTAAGGAGTTTGTAATGTCAGTTGTTTCAGGAACATTCACTATTAGTCTTGAATAGGTGATGTGCAGAATGAAACTTACTTACATACATTGCCTTTGTACCATGAGAGGATCCCAGCAAAGATTAAGGACAGCCAATAAAGATCAGCGAGCTATTATGAGACTGTTAGTAAATCAGGAGAGAGACGTTATTTTGAA
Organism: Psilopsiagon aurifrons; assembly: GCA_025447955.1. Lineage (NCBI taxonomy): Eukaryota > Metazoa > Chordata > Aves > Psittaciformes > Psittacidae > Psilopsiagon > Psilopsiagon aurifrons. The sequence continues at coordinate 5,200 of JAOEHY010027791.1, read as the reverse complement.
ACAGTTCAGCTTCTGGCAACAAAAAAAAAAAAACAAAAACAAAAAAAAAAACAGGAAGAAAAGGAAATTCACAGTTCTCTGCCCTCGCATCTACACACAGTTTCTGCGCCATGAAAATTGCAACCTCTGCCCGGGGGCTTGTATAGGCTATATCAAACATTTCTACAGCACTGCTGCTTCTTTCTTGATATGGCAGATGCAGCTGGTTAGTCTGAGCTATATTACACTAACTGCAAGTAATGTGTGGAGATACGGAGGAAGCGTGTGATCAGTGATGCATACCTTCTAGGGATGCTGGAAGGAAAACAATCCCTCTTGAAAATCTATGCTCCATATTATAGACAGTGTGGTCATTCCTTAGTCAGGTAGACCAACATAGTAGGAATAGACTGCGACTTCCCAGAGGCCTTTGGTCTGTATTTCTGCCCAGCTGCTACTGAGAATAACAGCAGAAAGGATAGAACTAAACAGTTCTTGCATAGAATTCACCTTCTAAGTGTTAAGGAGAACATAAATAGGTAGATAAGAAACATAAATTTCATGTTTGCCAGTCAGAGTCCAACTGTTGCAAGATGTTTAGAAGAAAGGTTTCCCTTTGGGCAGAGTATTCTTGGAAATATATTCTACAGAATCCTCTTCGTAAGTAGCTTCCATGTTGTGCCATTACAGGAACCTGATTATATACTGCCTTGGAGATAATATTATTTACATCTATGTATAGTAAATGTAAAAACCATGATGAAATTCGTAGCATTTTGATCTCACTTTAGTGAGAAGGGTTCTCGCCAGTTCTCTCGCCAGAGAATCAAGTCTTGGATCTCAAATTAGAACCACTCATGGCTTGATTTAATATGATAACTTCATCTTTATAAGTGAGAATACAAAGTCAAACCTGAAAAATAGACTAATAGCATACTATCAGTGCTTATTTGACCCACTAGCAAAAACGTATATTGTAGACAGAATCACAGGATCATTATCGTTGAAAGGGACCTTTGGAGATCCTCTAGTCCAAACCCCACAGCCAAGACAGGGCCACCTAGAGCTGGTTACACAGGAACATGTCCAAGCAGGTTTTGAATGTCTCCAGATAGGGAGAATCCATGACCTCCCTGGGCAGCCTACTCCAGTGCCCTGCCACCCTCAATGCACAGAAGTTCTTCCTCATGTTGAGGCGAAACTCCTTGCGTTCCAGTTTATAGCCATCACTCTGTGTGCTGTCACTGGGCACCACTGAAGAGTCTGGCACCATCCTCCTGGCCCCACAGCTGTAGGGGAGCAGTGATAGGCACAGCTGAGAAATGTTTGCAGATTCATATATATGCTTCCATGACAACTGTGGAAATTGTAAGTCTGAAAAAAGGAGGTTGAAAATCTTCATCTGTATTTTTTGTGATTCTTTGGCCTTAGAAAACTTCCAAGTTTACTGAATGCTATAAATTCCACTAAAGTCTAATCTAAGTTACTGCACTTTTAAAGGATGATAAAAAGTATCTTAATTCTGAAAGCACATTTCTTTTTTGGAGTCAAAAAAAATCTTGTTCTACTCCTTAAATCATAGATTGCTAATTTGGTTTGTCTTTCTCACTGGATATGTTAAATGGCACAGTCATTTCCCTTGGATTTCTAAGGAAGTGTCAAAAAAAATCACAGGAAGTTTATACTGTTGTTTCTTAACTTTATAGAAAGCTTCTAATTCAGGGATACTCAGCTTGAATTTAAATACGGTTTGCCCCAATAGCCAGTTCACTTTTAGGCCAGGTTTCCACATACTGGATGGAAGGCGTATGTTTAATCTTTTTTCTAATATTGTGACTAGACTCAAGTAGATGAATTCTAAATGATAAGTGTTAAAATTTTATAGATTAAAAGATTGCCCTTTGTGCTGTTACTTCTTTCATGCAATGTACTGCCTAAAATTTTTCTTTTTTTTTGCTCTTTCCCTCTTCTCATTAAAATACATTAATACATTTTTCATTATTAACAGCAGTGAAAATAAACTTGATTTCATCTCCGGGTCTCTCATAGAGTAATTTATCTGAGCAGCACTGCATGTTATCCTTCCTGATGTTTGCAATTTCTTTCACAACAGAATCAAACTAAATTCCTTTGACCATTATTGCTGCATTGTATTTTACTCCTTAGTTAGGTGAAATACTTGTCATTCTAGATATTTAGATGTAATTAAAGCTTCTACTTTGTCATGGAGACAATTCATTTTGTGGGACTATTTCTGGATCACTCCTAAGCAAGTATAGTCAAACTTTATGAAATTACTGTACTATCATTATTTCAGTTTGTAAAACATTCAAAGTGTATTTGGGACATAACTTCAGGATAATGAATTTTTTTAAAAAAAAGCATCAAGGACTGAATTTGGAACTAATCTATATCAATTTCTATAAACATAATAGTTACTCAATGCACAGTCTTGATTGAATGTATTTTATGCATGTAGCCAGGAAAAAATATCAATCACTGTAAATACAAATATAAACTTAACCATTGATCTAAGTTTTAAATTGGTCTCAAGCTATTATACTGAATTTCATCAGTTGTGGTATTTTCCTGTTACATATTTCTATGTTTATGTACACTAGGATTTCACTAATCGCCTTGTATCCTGTCAGCCTGCAAAGTTAGCTAAGCAGTTCCCTTAAAACAAATACAGTTTAGTGTTTGGATTTTGCTTAGGCCAAATGTTTAAAAAAAAAAATAAAAAAGAAAAGAAAGAGAAGAGACTTCCCTAGAGTCTTGTTCCTTGTTCATGCAATAACTTTCCTGTCCATGGCTGCATTTGTAACCTAGCTGAGTGCAAGAATTTATTGCTGATAGTATTAAAATCCAGTACAGATAATCTGTTGATTGGAGTTAAAGAGGGAGATGGTGTAGCTTGATTCATTGGGAACATGTGACTTCTAGGAGACAGTGATATAACCAAAAGCAGGTTGGCTTCCTCATATTCATTGAGAGAAGGTGATTTTTGTTGTAAAAATGAGAATTCTACAGAAGATGAATTTTTAGCTGGACATCGTTTTTTTTCCCCAAATATCTAGTTGTGAAAAGTCTTTACAGGTTTATTTTAGATTCTGAACTTTAACTTCTTGTAGTCATGGCTTATCTACAAAGAGTAGGTAAAACAGAGTAGGATTAGTAAGACTAGCTCAGCAACATTCATCTCCATGGATAAGGAGGTAATCCCTACTCTGTGAGGTGATAAATTAGTTGATAATTCACTGACTGGAAATTCTAGGAATCAAGAATGACTGGTAGGAAAGCCTTTTGAGAAATTAAATGCTATAATTTATACATACAGAATAGCAGCTAGTTTGGTTTTCTTTCCTTAATTTCTTTTTCCTTTTTTTATTTTTTTTCAATGGAAGGTCAAGGGAAGAGAGGGAAACTAACTGACAAAAACATATGATATAGAAAACTGGCATGGTTTAGCCAACTTCACAGAAAGCAGTTTGCTTTCATGTGTGGTTGCATTAATCCCACTCTGAAGTTATGCTCTAACATGGCTTAGTTTTCAAGGTCTGGCTACAAACACTTAGAAACATCTACCTTCATGCTCACTGTTGGTATAGAGCAGGTCATCATAATTTTTCCTTCTGGTGTTTTCTATTCTGATGAGGCCATGGAGGTTATATAAGTAGTAGGACCTATCTTACTGTGCATCTACTATAATGACAGTGATGCCTCTAACATTGCTTGGGCAGATATAACCAAAATGAAGGCAGAGAGTTAAGGATTGTGGCCCTTAAAACACCGTAAAAGGTAACTAGTAAATATTTGACTAGGGCAAATACTTGTCTGGAAGGAAAAACAATGGTCTTTGCATAAAGAAATCTGGTGCAAGATAACTACGTAGTCATAGGAAAGATTCTTCCACTATACCTTAAAAACCTAGAATTCTTAATGATGTCTTCTTGCGCAAACTAGTTTTGAGGTAACTTGCATCAACATTGTAAAAGCTTCAACACAGTTCTAGGCTGATGCTCAAACCAGAAACTCAGTGGCTTTTAGTAGAATTTTCTTCCTAAAGTGAAACTCGTATTTTTAGCACAAAGCTACATAAGTAAAATCCCAATTATTAGGTCAATATCACAAAGTGCCAGGGCTCAGACCACCTGAGACACATCAACATTTAAGATAAACTGAAGGAAAAGCTTGCAGAAATCCCAAGAAAGTCAATTAGCACACCTGTGCTTCCTTATTATCAAACATCTTTGTCACCCCCTTCATTTTCATGTTCCATCTTTCTTTCTAGACCTGACTTCTTTCTGTTCTTCTCTTTGTCCTTTTTTTAAAATCTGATACCTAATAACTGCACTGGAAATACATGTTGCCACATGCACTTGCAGTCTTACTTGTGATTCTGCCATCCTGAATAGTTTATTTTTTCGCTCTTGGTCTTGCCATCTTTTCACACATTGCACTCTCTAATTTTCTCCCCCTCTAATTATTAGCTAGTTTAATAGTCTTACCACACCATACAATTACACATTTTTGTATAATAGATTTCATATATTCTTCTTCTTTATTATCACATTTGACATGCTACTGTAAGAGACAGATTTTATGACACTTTATACAAAAGAAAGTAGCCTGCTGCAGAGCCATTTCCTATGAATATATCTATATATGAAGAAGGCATCATTAAAGCCCCCATTCCTCCAGAAAGCCTCTGAATTAACTGAAATCCTTACTAGAAAAATGTTGAGGAAAAGGCACAAAAGGGATCTCTCATTATACCATTTCTGTTCTGCTCCCTCTGCAGGTTACATTGCCACATTCTTCATACATTTAAAAAGAATTGGCTTGAAGCTAGCTCTTTCAGCATTCTTCTGCCATAGAATCATAGAATAGTTACGGTTGGAAAGGACCTTAAGATCATCTAGTTCCAAACCCCTGTCATGGGGAGGGACACCTCATAATAAACTACGCCACCCAAGGCACTGTCCAACCTGGCCTTCAACACTGCCAGCGATAGAGCCCTCACAACTTCCCTGGGCAACCCATTCCAATGCCCCACCACCCTTACAGTAAAGAATTTCTTCCTCATATCCAATCTAAACTTCCCCTGTTTAAGTTTGAATTCGTTACCCCTTGTCCTATCACCCCAGTCCCTAATGAAGAGTCCATCCCCAGCATCCCTATAGGCCCCCTTCAGATACTGGAAGGCTGCTATGAGGTCTCC
>JAOEHY010027790.1:0-14094 GCA_025447955.1 Psilopsiagon aurifrons | reverse complement strand
TGTCTCTGCTTCCTCCCGGCTTCCCCTCCTCCCTGGCAGAGCATGAGCTCAGAAAGTCCTTGGTCAGAGTAAACATTTCAACAGCAACTAAAAACATTGGTGTTATCAGTGCTGTTACCAGGCCAAAGCTCAAAACCACAGCACTGCACCAGCTACTAAGAAGGAGAAAAATGACTGCTACTGCTGAACCCAGGACAACATCAAATGGGTTTGCTGTGATGTGAGAAGAACTCCTTTTCAAAGGCTGTTCAATTTCTCAAAATACACCAAAGCAGGAGTTACCACTTCTGGCACGCAAGAGCCGTCCCGAGTATCTACTGTATGCAAAATACAGTCACCACATTCAGGCTCATGGTGCATGAGATATGCTGATCCACACCACACAAAACTATGAAGGCATACCCAAGATACCTCCTTAAGATATGCAAGAATGGCTTCAGAGTTATGAATTCAGTAAGACAAATGGATTCTATCACAAAGCAATCACTGTCTCGCCAGTCCTACTTTTGAAGAAACCGTAAACTCCATCTATAGATACAGCTAAACTAAGGTTGAAAGATGGAATACTTACAACAAGAAGGATGCAAAACCAGTATTAATATTCAGAGCATCAGAGGTAAGCAGTGGATAATGGTGATAATTTCAAAACTTTGGCTTTAAAAATGCAAGCAAATATTTAGATTTACATTGGCGAATTTCTTACTAGTGGTGTCCTGAATTACTGTGATTGATTGCAAGGCTATGACTTCAGAACAGAACAAGGCCTTATTGTACAGAATGTATTTCACCAGCTCATGGTTATAAGTGATACACACCTTTCTAAGAGCACCATCTCTTTTTATATAGACTATGTTAGTACTGAGATCTCAAAACATGAGCTAAGAGTTTTGGTCCCTTTCCTCACAGTCCAATTCTTCTTTCCAACAGCTACCTGCTACTCAAGGTGAGGAGATGCACAGAACTCACAGATAAGGTAAAGCTGTCAGATGGTTTGAATACCTTATGTTTCTTCACTTGCTAACACGGGTGATGTTCAGTAAAATGAAGCGAAGCAAAAGCTACCTTTGCATTAAAAAACAGGCAGTCTGAAAAGCCCATCATAAATACCTCAAATATCTGCTCAAAATGTTGAAATTCTTGGAATCTTGTTTGAAACCCTTCAGCAAGTGCTGCACCTGTAAAATATAACAGACTGTAAGGGAAAGAGTAATACCTCACAGCGGTGACTGCATCTTAAATATTTTTGTTTATCGGGTTTTATGATATTTTTCTGTATCTGAGGAAAGCAAGAGTTCCCACACACCACCCTCTGGCATTCCTTGGGCCTTCTGTCTCCTGGCACTCAGAACTTCTTTTGCAGAAACAAAAAAGATGCGATTCCTCGCTTCTACAGGATCAATAACTTTGAGCTCATCAACTAGGAAAGTCAGACAGCGCTCCATGTGCTGCCTGCGCACCTATGGGAAAGGTAAAATGCTCGTGAGAACAAGGCAAAAATTGAGTCATCCTCAAATTAGAGCATCAGAGTCAGAAACAGATACTGAACAACCCCTTAGACAGCAGATGCCTCCAATCCTACTGATGCAACTTTCAACCATTAATACAGACCCAGAAGCAACAATATGTTTCTGACAGTGGTAGAAGAAAGTAAGTCAGAAATGTCAGTAGGTTACTGGGGTAACCACTTCATTCCCCATATACAGCGAAATAACCATCTTTGCAAGCTAGCTGCTGCCGGAAAGATCTGAAGAGCACACCAAACTGTTACCATCTAACACTGTGCTTTGCCAGCTACTCTCTGCATGTATACATGGATAATCTGAACCCTCAGGCTGCATTACCATTACAGAAATTAATAACACAAAGAAAACTTAAAATAAGCCTAACTGTGGAGGAAAAAGGTTCTAAACAAGCTGTCCACTGTATTACCTGCCTGCATATACTGTAATTTGAATGTCTGAATTGCAGGTTGCATTTTGCTCTGAACAAGGAATAAATTATTTCCGTTTCCTGACCAAATAACTTATCCTTGTATTGATAAAACAAAGGCTGGTGTTTTCATATCAGTAACTGTATTACCTAGGCAATTTAGTATGTCTTTATGCATGTGGAGGCCTTTTCTTTATATATATATATGTTGGAGTTTTTTTAAATCAACCCAAATAAGAGCCATCAAGTCACTCACATCTTCCATGTATTCTGGTTCTGATGCAGAGGCATCCCATCTGTTATTCAAGATGAAGATGTTTGGCTTGGAAAGTCGTTCATTCACTTTATGGAAAAAATGCTTTTCCTAAGAATTAAAGCACAAACAGAAAACTCCCCAGACATCCAAACAAGAGTCACACAATCTTCTGTAAGAGATTCTGAAGTCACTGCAGTTTTTTAAAAGGTTATTAAAAATAATTAATTAGTATTAAACCCTACATGCATCTAACACAAAAAAAGGGCTTATGATAATCATCAAATGACTTAAAACCAATACCAGTGCAAAAAGTCAAGGAAGCTTCTCTAAAAATAGGCACAAATACAAATTAAGAAAACAGACAGTTTAGAAAACACTGGAAAATATAGTCTATTTTTCTATAAATCTCTCACGCTATTCACTGTCGGTTTTCTTTTTTTCCCTCACAGAACTTCATCTCCTTTGACACTTCTAGCCCTGTAGGAAATTTGTTGCAGTTGTGTGACACTCAAAATATGGCTGGGGAAGAGAGAAAGGGAAAAGGAACACACAAGATGCGGCTCATTTCCTTTTTAAAATAAGATGCCTGGCTAAAACTGTGAAGTCTTCCTTATTTGAACTACAAAAGTACTCCTGTTCACCCTGTCAAACCCAGATTCTATATCCAGAAAAATACCCTCTAATTGTATTCTTCAACTAGGTGATGTCAGCTTGAACTACAGACAAGTTACATTGCCTGGATGTAAATGTATGGCTTAAGCCACAGGAAGAAAAGTCACTGCTGACTGTTTTAATTTTAAAAATAAGAAGGCATGTGCCTGAAAACATATTTAGGTCCCTTGCCTGTACCTAATAGTCATCACTGTGGTTTTCATAGTCATAATGGGCAAGTCGTGATGGAGTGAATCTCTGCTCAGCACAGCTGAAACAGAAGAGATCCCTGGGCTGCCGTAAGCTTTTTGAATCTGCAGCAGGAAACCACTGCATATTCTGGACCCAACACTGGAGATACATTAGTTGCCATCATCCAGAGATTAAGCATGTGTAAACAAGACGACTGCTGCAGAAATAAGAGCTTTATCTGAAGAGGATTTATGAGGAAATATTAGAAAAATCGTGTTTCTGCAAAAAAGCTGTGCTTGTGTAGCAACTGCCATGAAGAAGCTGCCAAGTATTCTCAGACCTGCTATGGTAAGAGGTAAAAATAATGCCAAAGGAGGATGAGAACATAGTTATCATATGCTTTACCTGAAGGACAAGATTATGTATATGAAGAAAAAAATTACCATTATCCACAATGCAAAGTAAAATAGAAATGCTTTAAAGCAGTTACATAATTGTTAAAGGCAACTTCATTTGTATCTACCAGGCTGAAATATGAAATAAAAGAAAGAGTAAGAGAGCTGTTTACTGAGCCAAAGCCCCAATCACAACTAAGATGTACTTCCTTTCCCTCTAATACGCACCCTGGACACTGGTGTTTCCAGATTCCAGTAATTACAAGGTGCTCAGTATTAAGTGAGGATTTATAAGCATGGCAACCAAAAACCCTCAGCAAGACTTCAATGCTTGAAACAAATTGCAAGACTAACCTATTTCTATTTAGCAGCTTCCAGCCATGCCTGACAAGGAATAAAGGTTGGCCAAAAATCTCATTAAAAAGCAGAGGAGCATTTCTGTGACTGGGTATTTAGGACCAGATAAATACAAAATCAACAGAATCTTCCAGCAGGCGTATAGCCCATCCGTCTTTCCTACATATTTATTATCTTGGTCAGACTGGTTCTAATGGTTACTTTTCCTGAGCAAATGAGAGACCCAAATAAAATTTGGCCTTTTCTCTGTTACTTCATTGCACCACACTGAAATCTGTCACACAGGTCCCTATTGTTTGTGTTTATATAGTAATGAGATGTTCACTGAAACCCAATCTTTTTTTATTTCCTTTTTTAATTAAAAAACACCAAGCCAACTATGGCATGCGCACAATATAAGCCATCTGTAGACTCTGTCCATACTAAAACCCACAAAGTGTACCTCATGTGAGATAATGGAGAAGATAAAGAAACAGATGTGCCAAATCCTCTCTTTCCTTGGATGTTGTCAGAATTTTCTTTTCCCCCCCCTTTAAAATCACATCTGTTTTGCATCAGAATCTTTGACGATTACACTCAGAAGATGGAACGTAATGTTTTTAAACTCCTTCTTCTCATATCTACCAAACTATTCTCATTTGCTAAAATGCAAAGAAATACTGTCTTTGCACATTCAGTTCTCTATTGTATTAAAAATTTCCTCAATAATTTGAAAGTTCAGACATTGCACGTCAGAACCATGCTCAGAACAATCAGAGAATTTTATTTGTCTACGGTAGGCTCAACAAAAGTCTTCAAGAGATTTCTCAGTAGCATTATACTACATTTTAGCAGTCACAGTTCTAATAATTTGGAAACCTGATATTGACATTGTCTGCACTCAATACTTAGTTTAGTGAAAACTGAAGATCACTACAAAATTAAACCAAATCTTTGGTTTTGTATTTTGAGTATCATAACAGCTCCTTTGGTCACTTTGCAGTCTCTCCTTCTACAAGTCATACAGTATCTACGCTGCAAGCTATAGAGGAGTCTTCTCTATTGAAGCAAGGCTTTATAGAATAAAGGTCTTAACATGTCTTCAGCTCTCCAAGTTGCACAGAACCATGCAACATGAATGTTTATTGCTAGCATTTTCTTCAGAAGTACTGTCCAATGAGGGGAACGGGTAACACTTGTCCTCAGCAGAAGGTGCATCAAGGGAATCCATCCTCTTCTGAGACAAGAACACATGAGGAACAAGACACAAATTCCAACTTCCTTCACCTACTTTGTGTATTTTCCTGAACTTCTGGACATGAAATACTCTGTAATTTTTTTCTTTGATAATACAAGTGCCTTGAGCTGACAAGAATTAACAAACTGTAAGGCAAGACAAGCACAGCATCACCCATTTATCAAAAAGAAACTGAGACAGAAAGGACAAATATGATGCTTAAGTCAGAATAAGCAAAACTGGTAAGAAACTTGGTTCTCCTTTCCCTTGCAAGAGATATACATCTTTTCTTGCTTCCCACCCTCAAGAGCTATTCACAACATCTTATTGCAGTAAATCATGGGAGCTTCAGTAAAGGTCAAAGAGAAATCATTTCAGCTGTGAAACTGCTGAATACTTAAAGAACCAATGTAAAATCACTGCATAACATACCGTGTTCATGAGAGTCGATTCAGAATTGGCAACCAAGACAAACACATCAGCATCTAAGCAGAATTTGTCAATCCAGCTGTCCAGTTCTGTAGTGACATCTGTGCCAGGGCTGTTGAGAATAAAAAAACCCCACAAACTCATACTTACACAGAAAAGGAGTATTTGATTTTTATCAGCTGAAAAAAAATAAAGTGTGACTGACTCACGGCCTTGTAACAAGGTGCAAAGCTTTTACCTTTAGGGTGATGCCTACCTCAAGCTTAAGGCAAACACAGCAAAAGCCAACTACCATTTTTAACAATTATCAGTCACTTGCTGATTGGACCATTTACTTAATTCGAAAATACAGTTTCTATTGAATAAGTAGGCAGACCACAACTGCCAAGAAAAGTGACAGGCAGCTCATCAAGAAATCCAGGCAGTCTCACAGAACAGTCCCCCTCATCTCAAGTTTTAGATTTCAGTCAAAAAGGACAGCTGTTCATACGATGTTTTTTCCATTAATAAATGCCTACTTTAAAGTGAAATGCTACGAAGCTGCGTATAGATTTAATAAGAAACTAAAATGAAGTTAAAATCATAGTGCTGTCAGGATTTTTAAAACGTAAGTGGAATATGAGATTAAGTCATGTTTGCAGCTCCTCCATTATTGCTGGTTCAAATTTTCTCTATTTAACAGTAAAAAGATCATGCCCTCCTTCCAAGTACCTGTTCTCAGAATCCAGACTGTTTTCTCTTCCTTTCACATTTCACCTTTAGCATCTGAGACTTTGCAGAACAAATCATGCCTTATATCGTATCTATGCAAGGATCCCTTCCAGGTTTCCAGCATACTTGTGCTACGCAGATGTCCCCAAGGAGACACCACATGTGTATAAGCTTAGAAGTCCAGCAGTGCCTCAAACCAATCAGCTCCCTGTGCCAGCTGGGCTAGATTTCTCTATGACTAACAGAGGACCTGAGTTTGCACCTAAGAAAACAACAAACTCCTAGTGATTTCAAAGGTGCAAGACTAGAGATGCAACAAAAAACTCACTACAATTTATCAGAATACACTCTGGGTATTGTTATTCTGGATATGAAAATAACCGTATTTATAAATTCACTCATACTCGAGTGAATTACTCTCAAGTTCAATATAGATCGATTCACAAATCAGGTCATACCTCAGCTGCCAGGAATATTGGCATCTGACACAAAGCAACAGCTTTCAGAATTCTTCAAATACACAAACTATGAGAAATGGTAGCCCAACACACAGGCACACATGGCCCATGTAATCACAATTACATTTTGAGGTCACCCACTACTCTGGTAAGTAGGTAATGCAAGTTTTATCAGAAGCTTTAAAAAATGAAGTCCAGATTGCCTACACATCACATGATCAGTGTGAAGTGTTCAAAGACAGCAGGCGGAAAAGAGGTTGTTGTTGCATCAACCTTACTCACATTCCCATACTGTTTGTTTTAAATGTAGAAGTATCCTTAGACAAAAGGTAGACCCTTATTAAACTAAATCATAAGATAGTTGTCTGTTCTAACTGTTACAAGGCAAAATCAGCGGGGTGATCACAGGCAGCAGTATAAACAAAAGAACAAACTCTGTAATCTCTGCCCCTCAAATAAAGCCCGCCTTTCAATAATTTTGCAACCTAACAACCAAAACACAAATTATCAGTAAATAAATCTCTCTTCTAAATAATATAATGACTAATTAAAGAATACATTTACTAAAAAAGAAAAAATACCTGTCCACTAAAACCAAATCATCTCTCAGCAGAGCACACTTCGACTTCGGCCAGAAAACATGGACAAGACAGCCAGCTTTCAAATCTTTATCCATGTGAAGTGCATGAGCAAGCTGATTGACTGTCTATAAAGAACAAAAAGAGAAGACAAACATAAACATGAACAAGTTTGTAAACCAGTCTAATTCAGTTTTCAAGCAAACCTGGTCAAGATCTATCTTGAACAGAATAAGAGAGTTCACAGATCATTCTGGTGAATATCTGTGATACTACTTTTTTAGAAGCTCTTAGACTCACCAGCATCTAAAGAACAAGCTGTGCCTTGAAATTCAGAAGCTTCTTTAGAGCGAGTGGTATTCTCAACAGGGCTAGAGTGTGTGATACTGAGCATCATCATCAGTTTCTCTTAGAGGTTTAACACATCAACGTGAGCAGCTGAATAAGCTAAGCACCATGAGGCCAAACAAGAAGCACATGCCAAATCCTTAACAAGTAAGAGAACTTACTTTCAGTTCTATAAAACTTTCAACATACGCCGTGCTACAAGGAGACACACACTAGTTGTTTTGCTGAGATATCCAAGAAAAATTGCAAAGTAGACCACTGCAGTTTCTTAGACTTGAAACTGTTAATGACTGAGAAAAAATTACTGTGAAAATCAGCATTAATCATTCAAAAAATGTACCTTGACACTCTTCTTTTCATCTGATCCTTCTGTCATAAGATAAGCCTTATCTCCATCTGTTCCTTCCACACTGAGGAAGCAGTTAGTTGTATGGCCAATCCCACTAGGAAGTACCTTATCCCACAGCATTGCATTAATAACCGAACTTTTCCCACTGCTTGTTCTAGAGGGGTAGAAAAACAAAGCACTTTGAGCACAGTACAGTAGCACTAAACATACCTTTGTCCTGAACAGAATACACCCCATTAATTACATCAGACCCACACGCTGCAAGCTGTTTCGGGTGACAGAGCTTCAAGCCAGTACAGCACAACTTGCCAGAAAACAATAGGGGGTGCATGAAAAGCTTATCTGGATAGCAATTTTAAACATCTTCCTTGCTGTCAACATTGCCTATCCAACCAAGAAAACCAATTTTCATTTGCATTAACACATACTAGCTTAACTAGCCCAACCTGGACTGGTAAACATGCTTTATCTGATATACCTCAACCTGTCTGAGGAATTTGAAGAAGATCCTGGCTCAACAGTGCTACACCAGAAAAAGCATCTAGCATAAGAAGACACTTGACATCAACTTAAAACAATTGCTAAACCGCACAAGGGGCAGTCCCCCTCTTCTCTGTGCCAGTCTGAGCATTCATGAGAAAAGGACCGATCAAAAATATATGCAACATTTTGGGCAGAATTGTGTTCTGACCAGACAATTCCACATTCTTGCTCACAGCAAAGCTGACGGAATTCCAGGGATGCTTGAGGGAGGAGGCCAAGAGAACTCTGTGTGACAGAGGAGGACTACCCTCTATGGTGGCAATCAAGAGCAATTCCCTAAAATGTTCATGAAATTACCACCTCAGCAACTTAAGGTGCCTTTGGAGAACCCCTCATCTTTACAACTCGGAAAGGAACTGCTACTTCTGATGGAGTCTTGTAGGCATGAGATGAGGTACAAACGGAGCCTCATTGTATTACTGCCTTCAAGTAAATTTCAGAGCACTACTGTCTGGAAATTCTCACCACAGCCAGCAATGACAATTCAGAACAATTTAATGCATGTTAATCTCAACTGAATGAAGATTTCTAGGGCAAGACATGAAACACTGTGCAAAAAATGCTCAATTTTTTTTCTTGTGCATAATCCTTATAACGCACGTTCTGTTTAATTACAGAAATTAATCTTGCCTTTCTTTCAGAAGGCTGAGGTAGCAAAGTTAACCAAAACCCCATTGATCAAAATTAACTGGTCAGCAACTCAAGATTCTGGAAGAACTTGGGAAGTCTCAGCAATGTCCTACTTCACAGTAACCGTCATCCATAAATATGTAAAGTTTAACTATTACCTAACAGTATGAAGTCACACAGACTTTTTGAGCTATTTTTGATTTATTTCTAGAAAAAACTCTGTGCTACACTGTACTACAGTTTACAAATTTATTCAAAATGTCAGAGGAAGAATGGAATTTGCTCTTCCCCACTCTGAACCTTTTCCCTTGGAAAAAGCAACTTTTATCACACATCCCAGCTTGCAAATGTATCCTACTTGCAACTTTCAGAAATATCAAAGCTAAGATAAAACTAATTTCCTTATCTTAGATCTTTATTGGCTTTCTTTAAATAACTGAACTATTTTTAGCAAAATGAAGCTAAGACCACTGTTTCATGCATTTTTTCCAATACTTGGAGAATTTTTACAACTAAAACTTGAAGACTCACACTCCTGGAAAAAAAATACATAAACACATGCTTAAATTTAAGCACAGAAAAATCAATCTTCCTGAAGCAAAGTGGACCCTAGACTAACCAGGCACATAAAAGCATCTGAAAGCACTGGAACTGTAGTCTTTTACAAGGACTTCTCTATTTTGTATCTGACTTCGCATTTGGGAAGGCAGATTTTCATCATCTTCCAACACCTTCCAAATTCTGTAGGAACAGTATGGCACAATATTTGGAATTTACTGGAAGTGTTAAGGCCCTATCACAATTTCTTACTGAAATTTTACAACTTCTCCACTAAAACGAGACTCAAACGCAAAACACAATACAGACAGAGGCACATAAAACCTAAGTGCTTTGGGTTTATACACCTGACAGCCTCTCTTCAGAATGCTTCTTATGTAGTAATATGTTTCCAAAGCAAAAAATACTTTTAACTTCCTTACTTCCTGCTACAAAATTAAAAAAAAAAAAATAGCTGAGATGATCCCAAGCTGACCAAAATGAAAAGTTTTCTAATAGTGAAAACAAGTTTTATATACATAAATATATACCTAAAACAAAAGTGAAATTAAATCACCCATAACTAAATATGCTACCTAAATATGCAAAAGGTTTGACACTTGGTTTGTGGTAATACCACCAAGACCTGTGAAGTTTTCCTAATTACTGATTCAGGAAAGCAGAACCAAAGAGCCAACCATCTTTAACTCTCCATTTCTCTTCAGCTGCTTATATGCAAAAACATAAAGAGTTCAAAGTTTAGTTTTTCAGTACTTGTGATAAAACACAACCAAGACAGCTGGTACACCACAGTACAGTAAAGTAAGTCCAGTAAAACAAAGATGTAAACCAAAGATATTGAACAAAACCACTGCATTAAAAAAAAGAAAGCCATTCTGGAGAAGATGGTGACAAACTCAGACCTTCCCAAGCCAAGTAACTGATCTATACAGGATGATTATTTTACAAAGTTTATCAATGAGATGCACGCAACGATAAATAATCTACAGTCACGACGCAGGATGGCATCAAAGAAATGTTCAGTATCATCAGATAAGAGTGAAATTGGTTTTATGTATTATATTTCAAGCAACAATAATGACGAAGCACTGACTCCAGTGCATTTAAATTATAAAGACGGACATCAGGCGCTGGAAGAGAGAAAAAAACAACAACAAAAAACCCAATTTGAGTTCTGGTAATTCCATTCATTACCTGCCAAAAAAAGCCACTTTCATGTGTCTCCGTGAAAGCACCTCACCGATGACTGCTAACTTGTTTTTATATGCCTGTATTTTTGCTAGTTCGTCTTCTGTTGCTACATGCTCAAGCTCTGGGTTCCTGTATGTGGCTACACACAGAAAAAGAATAACACAAAAGATCACATACAGACATAGGTTATCACTACTTCACATGCCAATAAAGATCTGTGGAAATTTTAATGATGCAATGGTAAGAAAACAAAACAAAGCCCCACTATGGACACTGATATTAGTCTTTATCATCTGACAGCTCCACCACAAATACTTGTGCCATCACCACAGATTAATCACCAATCTAACTGCTGGATCCGATAACCCCGTGAACACAGCCTGCTGTGCTGATGTGCTCCACTCTCTGCAACATCTGCTTCCTTCAGAAAGCAAAGCCAGGACCTCTCTGGGATATAGCAGCTAGGCGGGACCATCTTCTCCCTGCAGAGATCATTGAGGCGATAAACCAGCTCCATGTGGTGACACACACACCTACATGTCCATAAAACATTAACCAATGGTTCTCTGCATTACATCATGTTTATCTACTTTCCAGCTGAATAATGGGAGAACCTGTTTGTCCTTTCTTGTACGAAAGATAAAACTCAACAGGACTATAAACACTGGAGTTGTTAAGCTTTCCTCATGGAAAGAAGGCTGGCTACTAGCCCAAGCAATGCAATCAGCTTCTCATATACGTAACCATCCTAGGCATTCCTGTTGGCCTGAGTTGGAAAAAAAATAAATCATCAATGTTAAATGGAAAATGTGACTGCTTCTGAAGGTGCACATTTACACAAACAGCCTATATCACGATGTACACTGTCATACTGTAAAATACATTTAAAGCAACAGACAAGACCCTTGTGTCTAAGATGAAAGAAAGCTAACCTTCCACAAAAGTTGCTCCCTCGGTGACATAGTCCAGCAGCTGGTCAAAAATGGCAGTGATAGTCTTTTTAGCCAGCACAAAGTGCTTCAGGGGAGAGACGGTAGCTTCTGCCATCGTGCAACTGCATGGAAAGTTACATGACAGTGACCAAAATGCTCAGTACACACATCTACATGAGAAGTCACACACGTCTTATGCAGTTATTCAAAAAAAACCCCAAACAAAACCTAAAACCAAACCACCAATAAACAAACAAACAACAACAAGAATCCCACAAAAGCAGCAAACCCCTAAACCACAATGAACGCCACTAAATTTAGATCACGCTGGTTTTACTACCCTAACAAACTCCATCTCTTCCCCACAACACGCGCAGACAGCCGCTCACGAAGCTCACCGATTTGGTGAGGCCTGCCCCCGAAGCACGAGGTTTTCGCCTCCTACAACGCGGCTCACCCTTTCCCCACCGCTCGGAGGTCAGCGCTGCCCTGTAAGCCCAGCGAGGGCAGGCCCGCGGAGCCCCGCGGCCGCCCAGGCAGACCTTGCTCCCGCCACGACGAGAGACACCCGCCGCTGAGAGGCCGGCTCGGTCCGCAGGGGCAGCGAGCTGCCCGCGGTCACTCAGGGAGCCCCGGCGCGTTTCCCCCGTCCCTCGGCAGCCACCGCCGCTCGCGGGGCTCCCCCCCACGTCGCCGCCTCCTACTCCTGGCCCGCCGCCGGCGGGACGGGAGCGGACATCACTTCCGCTTCCGCCTCAGCCCGCTCCCGGATCCGCCGGGCAGGGGAGGGGAGCCGCCATTTTTACTGAGGGCTCGGGGGCGGGCGGCCGCCATCTTCAGGGAGGGCAGCGGGGAAGCAGGAACAGGCGAAATGGAGGAGCAGGAGCTGCTGCTTCTCCTCGGAGAGCACCTGCACAAGCCGCCCGCGCGGGCCTCGCCGCAGCTCAGCGCACGGCTCTGGCTGCTCGGCGGGAGGCGCAGGAAGCCGGAACCAGTGGTGGCCCCGCCTCACTCGGCGTGGGGAACTCGGGCTCGCGGCCTCTCAGCCTTTGTGCTGGGACCTAACACAAAGACACGAAGCGTAATTTCGGATTCCCGCGTAATGTCAGCACCATGGTTTAATCAAAGTCAGCTAAAATGACAAACTAAGTACTTTCGAGAGTTAAAAAGCACCAATAATTTATACATGCGATACAAGAGCATAAGAGAACACCCACAATGACAATCACCAACACAATAAGCATTATGAAGAACACATTGAGAATTACTAGCTTGCTGTATTTCAAGTATTTACAATAACTGGTGAGATTTAAATTGTGTTTTAAAACCAGCAATGCTTCATATAAAAAAGTTCATTTGTTCACAAACACTCTGGAAAGCTGAAATACATGACACACACACACAACCTAAAGGCTCCTAAGTGGAAAAAAAAAAAAAAAAACAAAAAACCCCACGAAAGACTCAAATACAAATTAATTCCAAATACAAAATACTTTCAAACCCACTATTGTAATTTCATATAGCTACTAGTTGGAATGCTGTTCTTAGAGCAGATTAACTTTGTGGGCATTCATGTAATAAACAACTGAATTTGATATACTGAGTGTCCCAGAGGAAAAAAAAATAATACTGGCATGCTTTACTAATTAGTAGAGCTAATCCAAGACTGTGATGAATTGCTGGAGCTACAGGGTTAAAACCAACAAGTCCCCATCAGTATCAGACCAGCTGCTTTCACGTGCTCAGTTCACCTCAGCGCAGCAATGTCAGAGCACTGACCTTCTACTGACGCGCATCACGTAAATAAGCCAAACTCCTGTCTTCCCTTCAATGGCAACAACATACTGCTTCTGGCATGTACAATCATTCCTTTTGGCCTTCCAACTTCGAGACAGATTCCCCTCATTACCTATTTTTTCTATTACTTAATATCTTTCTTGTTTTAGCATGCTGATCATGTGGAAGCAGATATCCTACTTGTGTTCCTATTGAGGTAAAATGAGTCAAGCTACTCCCGTACATTTCCATTTACTTTCTGGCAGGTATTAAAAAGAAAATACTAACATTAGTCCCTTATTTATAAAATCCAACCTAAGACAAGCTTGAATATATTTCCTAATTTGACACAGTGAGGTGCATTTTAATTAGGAATGATCTGGCTTCGTAACATTCCTACAGGATGTTCCATCATTCCCACTTTAGAGATTAGCAGTAACACAACTCAAAGATAGCCATGACATAGTTATTCAGGAGTCAGCAACAACTTTTCTCTATCATGGGGCACTCTGCTTTTGCTAGAGGCCACCTTTATGTACAGGACACAATGCTGGTCTATACAAACACATGTGCTCACTATCTTTTTTTTAAATGC
>JAOEHY010027788.1:0-11820 GCA_025447955.1 Psilopsiagon aurifrons | reverse complement strand
ATAGCCCCTGGCCATGACACCAAACCCATGCTATGGCAGGGGTCCTTGGGGTGGGCACTGTTATCCCTTTGGGAGGACACAGGGGACAGGGTCTGCTTTGTCTCATAGAAGCAACACAAGCAGAAGGACCAGGGTGAGACATCCAGGGCTGGCTAATGTGGGGTTTTGGGAGCTGTGCACCGTGGTCCAAGCATGGAGGGGTCTGGGGGAAGCCACTCTGATCCCTGTGGGGGGCATTGCTCCCATCCCACCAATGCTGCTGGAAAGGGAGCAAGTGAACACTTAAAAGAGGGCTTAAGTGTACAAACCTGATGAGGGATTAGGAGGGTTATTTCTCACTCTCTCCCCAGTCACCAGATAGGACAGGGCTAGGGCTGCTGGCAAGGGGGCCAAGCTGTGGGGTGGACAGGGGGCAGAGCCCCCAGTGCTTTCTTCAGGGGGGAAAACCACAGTAAATGCCAGAGGTTTCACCACATGGGGAAATTATTAGGGCAGCTTTTTGGCAGGGGTCAGAGCATCACTTTAATAGCACTGGCTTTACTGAGTGAGCGTGTGTGTGTTGTTGATGGCTGCAAAGTTCCCTAAACCCACGGAAATCACTCCAGTTACCTGCTTCACTTCCATGGCCTGGGACAATCAGCATCTGGAAAGGACCTGAGCCCATCTCTTCATCTGTCCTGTTAACCAAAACTCCTTGCAGTCACATGCTGCTTGGCCAGAGTTAAGGATCAAACCTCATCTTGCAGGGACATGAGACAAATCAGCTTCAAACCCTCCTCACAGCCAGCTATGGGGCAGGTTTTACACCAAACTGTGTGAAAAATCAGCTTTTGTTCAAAAAATACACATTTTAAAAGCTTTAAATGCGATCACTTAAAAAGGGTGTGTGTGTGTGTAAATAATTCTGAGTCAGTCCCAGGAGCTTTGCTTGCCTGACTCATGATGAGGGGGTTTATATATATATATATATATATCACATCAGAAAGTACTGTAAAACCCACTTTCAAAGCCTCAGAGGACCTCGGCCTCCTCGGAGTACTCAAAAGCATCAATTACATGAACATTACGGGCAGGTTAGTTTGTATGAACCCTGTTAAAAAGTCAACCTGAGACCTGTGCCTCTCAATCCCCCCACTGCCCCCAGGGCTGGAACTGATTTCTGCCCGGGCTTTGGCACTAGGAAATGTTTCACTTGAAAAAACGCTGAAAAGCATTAAAAGCAGCCCGTATGCACTTATTATTGAGAAAATCCCACACAGATGGGCTGCATTGAACCCCCAGCCATTATTTTGTGCCTTTCTCGTGAGCTAATGAGATGATCAGAAGTCCCCGGCGGCCTTTTGCCTGTAGACCTGTGCATCAACCTCCTCCTCTGCAGTGCGGGGCTGGCACGAGCCCCTTTGCCAGCCCTGGTGCCCCACTGAGAAAGCAGCAAAGGGGAACTCTTGGTTTTTATGGCTTTTTCAGTCCTGAACATGTTTTGCTGTGCCTGCACATCAAGGACCCACAGGCTGTCCTACGACAAACCCAAGGATGAACAGGGGCAGCCAAAAGGAGAAAACAATCATTTTACCCTATATTAAAATCAGGTTTGATGTTACGCTGCCAATAGGGACCTCTTTCCTCTATTGCTGAGCATGGGATGTGGGTGCTAAGCTGGGTCGGGACACAGCACCTTCCCCCGTCGCTCCCCCCAGCATCTTCCCCCAGCATCTCCCCACAGCTCTAGCAGCAATGGGGAGCCCTGTTCAGGCCAGACTACCCATTGTTTACATCCCCCGGTGCCTCTGTGCCGCTGGGAGCCCTGCACGCAGCCGGGAGGGATGCACACTCACCCCTCTGGCATGAGCAGAGCAGAAGGTGGCTGAGCTCTGCACCCTTATCAGCACCAGAGCCCTCATTACTGTCCAGTCTAATACTCCAGGCTTGGCCTGTACCTTACGGGCCTGATTCCCTTAGACAGAAGCTGTTATTGTCCAGATGAGGGGTTTGAAGTCTTGCAAACACAAACCTATCCTCAAAGGGAATTTCTTTCACTGACACTTCCCGAGACAAAGAAACAATTCCTGCCTGTGCTTTTTGCAGATGGATCTGGCCTTTTTTCCTCCCCTCCTCTGGATATTTGCAGTGCTGTCTGCTTCTGCTTTCAGTAACGGACTGGGGTGACCATCTCAGTGTGGGGCAGGAGGGCAGACCCCACTGCATCCCATTTTACCACTGTTGGGATCAGTTTTACTGGCACTATTCACGCAGGTCCGGGATGGTTGTGTGTCCGGGCAGCCACTTGCCAGCCCTTTCCCAAAATCTCTATTTATAACCGGGAAATGGCTGGATCATTCCCTAGTGCCAATCACTCTCCTCCAGTGGGATACGAGGCTCCTGCTCCAGCTGGGCTTGGCCGAGCAAAGAAGCAATGAGAAATCCCATGGCCTTTCTTGCACTGGGAGTTCATCATATTGTGCCTTATTAATGGTTCACAAGGCAAGAGCCAGCTCTGCGCTCATCGAGCCCAGAGCAAGGCTGCTGCTGCCCACACTAGGATAAGAGCAGGCTCTTGTACACCAGTGGAAACAGCATCTTAAAGAAGAAATCTGATCAGATGTAGCTAGTTATTATAGCGGACTCGGTGACTTTAATGAGCTCCTGCACAGACTGGATTACCGCGGTCACCCATCCATAGTTCATTAGGGCTTCAGAAAGGGGATCCACGAGCACTCATGAAATATGACCTCCTAATCTCACCTAAAGCAGGAGAAGCCCAGCTATAAAGAAAACACCTTTTAAAAAGCCCACAGAGTGAATAAATCTCTCTTGTGCTAAAAGGCAACGAAAGCGGACCTGTGAGAGGAGGGATCTGCCCATGGGATGCGTTTTCCGTGTGCGCAGTTGAAAGAGTCCTCGCTTGGCTGGAGTAGAGGTCCTTCTGGTTCTCATTGATCCAAAATATCTGTCTAATGGTTTTCTTGGGGTTCCTGGGGAAAAGAAATGAACGCTGGTTGGGTGGAGGAATGAGGTGGGCAGTTCTGCTGTCCCCATGGGCTGCAGTGGGCAAAGAGCTGGAGGAGAAAGGTCTGCCCATCCTGGAGGGATGCCCAGTTTGTGTGTCCCAAAAGCAGGGCTTGAAACATCATTTATGGACAAGTTGGTACCCACGCCCCTCAGTCTATCCCCAGCCGATCCCTTTCCCAGGAAGTGCGGATTTGGCATCGCCCCAGGTATCTGCTCACAAGAACAGATCACCAGGGTAAGGATGCTCCTCTGAGCACTGCACATCACCTGGTACCACTGTGGTAACATCCCTATGAATGGAGGAGAAAACAGAGCTCCAGAAAATGTGGGAACAGGGATCCCATTTGCACAATGGGAAAACCTTTAACTGGGAAACCCACCTCACTCCATGGGTAAAAGAGATGGCATGCCAGCAGTGAGGCTGGTATGAAGAGATGCAGAACTTCGCAAGCAGGACACGCAGAAAGAAACCATGAGAAGATTCCCTGTCCCCTATAAACCACCCCAGCCCTTATCAGGGATATCATTCAGCAAGCGATTAACTGAAGACTTCATTAATACTGCTGCAGCTGGGACTGCTCAGGGGCTTAACCTGAAGCATGTGCTCCTCTGGCTGAGGGTCTTAATGCACTTAGTGAACATCTGGATGCAGCCCGCCCCTTCCAGACCTTTCTTCTCTCCGTGGGCAATCAGGTTATCTGGAGGGGAAGGAAGCCTGAAAGCTGACTCTGTCCTCCAGGGCCACTCTCATTCCTCGGCAGCCCTGGGGGACGATTTGGCAGCAAGGAGCATCGCAAGGAATGCCCTGTGATGGACAGCACTTAACGGGACACCTCTGCAAGCACCCCTCTGCAGAGTGACCACGGATTCAGACCCTGACCCGTCCCCAGTAGCCTCTTGGCATGGAGCACTGATGCTGAGGCTGAAGGATGCTGCTTCCCCTCCAGACACCTCCGCGCAGGCACGGGTACCTCTGGACGCGCAGGCTCTGCAGACTCCAAGCACCGAGAAATGTTTGACAGAGCAGCGTACATATTCCAAACACTGTTTGATTCATGTTTTAAAGTCCCACTTGCAAGCATACTTCCCCAGCTCAGGCATCAATCACTGCAAATATGTTCTTATAAACAAAGCAATACAGACTGACTGTCTCTTTTACCCCTTACCATGTGTAGGTCACCGGGCAGCACCCTGAGGAGAGGCACTTCCCAGTACATCTGAGCCTCCCTGGAAGATACGAGCACAGGTAGCTGGGAATAAGCAACAGGAAACCTCTCACTGGTGGCACAGTACCATCTAAGAGCATGTATCCCAAAGACAGATGAATCCATCATCACTGTGCTGAGGATGACTCGCTCCTGCTGTGCAGCTAGAAGAAAGGTGAAGAAGGGTGTCCATCCTTGAGGTGACCAGTCATCCCATTTGATCCTCGTCTCCATCACTCCATGTCCCCCCAAACACACATCCCTGCCACAACAGTCAGGGATGACGGATGCCATGGTCAGGACAGAGCATTTCGCAGCACCCAGAGTTCCTGCATGCAGCTGCCCATTTAGAAGGGTAACAAGAGCAGATGCCTGATTTCATTTTATGTTTTAACCCTGAATGTCTCAGTATCACATCTAATACCTACAAAAGAACCCCTCCTCAGCACTGGGAACCTGCTGCATGTGGTATGGGCATGGCTGGCTGCTCCCCATCATCGCCACACTGTCACCATCAATGATACCTTGCCTGTGCTGCCTGCAGGAACATAGGGTTGTGCCAGGACAAGGCTGTACATGTTTCCAGCACCATGAACATCCCAGACCCTACAAGCCCCTGCCCTTGGCACCGCATAGGGTGCTCACAGCTATGGGGCCACGCCTGCTACCAGCCAGGCACCCCAAGAGTCCTTACAGGAGCAGTGAGACATGATGGGGATGGTGGTAGAAACCACCATCCAGACTCATGGGTTATGGAGACTTTATAAAGCAAACTTCCTTTCCTTATGACGCCCCAGGACAGTGCAGGATCCTGCTGATGGGCAGCTCTCGTGCTCCTCATCCCTCTGTTTAGGAAAATTAAATAGGAAAGAATCCAGCAACGGCGCTTTCCTCCCACTGCACAAGATGGATCAGCGCTTGCCACCGCAGGAAAACTGTCCCACTGTGATCCAACCCAGTGCTTTGTCCTGAAATGCTCCACTACAGTGAAATAAATGACTCCTTTGGAGCAGGGTGACACATTCCAGCCCCAGACAGTGACACTGACAGATGCAATCAGCCTGCGAGGTTTATTGGGAACATGGTGCTGGCAGAGCTGGCAATGGGAAATTTATGAGGGATGTGGGAGAGGAAAAGGAAAACCAACAGCGTTTGTTGATGTGGGAGGGAGGAAGGTCCCAGTGGGGAAGTATTGTGGGTGATTTGGTGCTGGCTGCAGCGAGGGGACAGCACCATAGTGGGACTAAGAAGGAATCTGGCTCTGTCACCCATGAGCAAGTGATCAAGACGTGACATCGTGGCCATCTGCATGGGGAATGATCCATGTGGTCCCTATGACTCCCATCCTGCTGCTGAACACACATGGAGCTGCTTTTTCAGAGAAGTAGTATTGCATCCCTGGGTTTGAACAGGCTCAAGTGCCCCCAGGTCAGTGCCATGCATCCATGGCACAAGACACATCCAGCAAGTGGAAGGTGTCCCCGCCCGTGGTAGGGGCCTGGAACTGGATGAGCTTTAAGGTCCCTTCCAACCCAAACTATTCCGTGATTTTAAGCAGCTCAGGTTCATTCAGCCAGGGCTGAGCACCAGCCTGCTCACCGCACAAGCTCCCCATTCCAGCTGAAGCACTAAGGCAAGGGAATGTTTGGACACATACTCCGCGTTTTCCACCCCAGCTCTTGCCCTGCATCCCTGTCAGCAGGACAGAGGGGCTCTATCAGTCTACATCTTGCCTGAGCCAGCCCGGCACCAGCCCTGATGGCCGGAGATATCAGCAAGTGGCTCAGCCTCAGAGCTCCAGGGGGACAATTAGAGAGGAGACAGCCCCTGCTGCACCCAGCTGCCTTCCCAGGGCTGGGAGCCTGCTGGGATGCTCGGGGGGACTGCGCTGCTTTGGGGTATTTCCCCATAGAGGGGTGAGGAAGGCAGCCCTGCCACAGCTCCTGTTTCTCACAAGGCACCGCTGCCAGGGCAGGAGAGGGGGAAAAAATGCCTCAGTGCTGCAGGGAGATTTACAGGGCTTGTTATCAGCACAGGAAGAGCCAGAGCTTAGGGGCAAACGGGAGATGTTTTGCCTATTGCGGTATTTTTTCCTACCGTGCTCTGGCCCCATGTGAAGGCAGGCGGCACGCTCAGCTCCACTGCTCGCTTGCCAGCAAGCTTCATGTGAGCCCCTTCGCCTCCTGCCTCGGCTCGCTGAGCCCAAAGCAGTCCTGTGCATTAGAAGAAGCAATCTGCGTTGAAGTGCTGGAGCCCATAAGTGCAGCAGAGCCACTGGTGTGGCCACACGTTAAAGCCCAGCTTGCTCAGATCTCCACATCCAAAGCATTTGGGTCTCAGCAGCTGCTTTTAACTGGGAATGTGGTTTGTAACCACAGCCAGGACCAAGAGAAGGGTGGTTACAGGGATTCTGTGGGTCTTCCCAGTCCTGCTGCCCACCTGCATCTCACACCAGCATCACTGCATTACCCATGGGTCAGATCCTGAGGTTTATATCCAGGCTGTGGACAGCTTGGGAGTGAAAGTTTTATTCCTGGTGAGAAGGAATGCTCCCTGAGGGTCATGCTTTGTGCTTATTTGAACCCCCTGCAAATACATGGGGGAGCACAAGGTGATAGGAGACCAGCGGTATACAGGGGGTACGTTCACTCACTGTGGATGTGCCTGAGGGAGGGGGAAAAACGACTTCCTCATCCCATATATTAATGATAACATCCATGTGAAGGAAAGCAAAATCTGAGTGAGCGAAAGGCGCTCGCAAAGGCCTTTATCAGGCAGAATCAGAGAAAGATCAGCTGCAGCGCCGGAAGCGAGCGCACTGCTCACAGGAGACCCAGCCCATCTAGGGTTTCGGCTCTGGTTAATGACACTGCAAATTAAGCCTGTCATCTTTAGACATGATGTTTCTTGCCGGTTTGGCTCAAGAAAACCACCACCACCCTCTCAAACGGTGGTTTCACCGCAGCGTGGCCCCTTCCCTCCCTGTCCCCTCCCGAGACTGCTCCATGGCAAGGAGCAACGCTCATCCAGAAGGATCCCAGTTCCCCTTATAAAGGCAGGCTCATGTAAACCCATAAGTAATAACAATTTTTACCTGATTTCACAGATGTTGGGCTGAGCAGCGTGGGAGGCTCTCACTGGGCTGACATAAGGGGGGCAGCTGCATGTCAAAAATCCATTGCAGAAGACCCTGGGATAGAAATAATTGTCCTTAAATCACAGTCTGATGATGCCACGAGCAGAAAAAGCAGCACCATATATATGCACACAACATACATATGTACAATATATATATACAACATATATGTTGTACATATAGATACACAAATAATATATACTGTATATAATATATACACAACTAAATATGGATATAAACATATGTGAGGATTACTGGTGTGTTTATAACTGGCTTGGGAATTAGTGGGATTTTTCCTTCTGTGTTTTAGGGCAACATGGGGCCAATGAAAAACAAAAGGGCTTTATGAAGCCCTTGACACTGCTTTGGGGAAGAGTTTTTGCTTGTCCTAGGGTGAGTGTCCTCATCTCCAAAGGGATGGGCTCTTTTGAGAGCCCATAGGAGCACTGGCGACATTCAGAGCAGGGGTGAACACTGCTCCAAACTCCCTCCCTGACCGAACACACCCTTGCAAGCCTTCATCCAGATGGAAAAGACGCCGTGCTGAAGCTAGAGATGCTTCACTGTCTGGGACAACCAGGATTTGTCACATAAAACATCCCTGGAGCTGCTCCATCACCAGCACTGCGGGCGGGTTTTGCCACATTTCTAAGGGAGCTCTTGGATTTATGGTGTAAAACAACTCCTTTTTTGTCCAAATGAGATGCTTCCTGCAGAAATGGATGGGTTGGGTTGGGTGCCTTTTACTTTAACGGCTTCTCAAAGGGCAGAACTGATTCGCACGAAGCTGCTCCAAATGTTTCCAAGCAAAGTCTCAGAGAAAACTGGAGTTTCGCTTAAGCGTGTTTTAATGGGGAAGGCTTGTTTTTCCTTCGTGTTCCCTGCTCTGCTTGGGAAACAAGGAGCCAAGAGCAGAAATGTCTTCAGCTCAAAGCAAACTATTTTGTTTCAGTTTCGAGGACTGGGGTGGGATCGGCATTTTTATAGGAGAAATGGGTTTTTCCTTCCAAAAAGCTCCATTTTAAAAGTTTTCTACACCAGAGGATGTTAGGAGGAGTCGCATATTGATGTATGATAAATAAAGACATTATTCTCCGAGGGTCTGGATTCACTTTTCACAGCACATCCACATCGCATGACTCCCTGAAAGCCGGCACCATGGCTCACACTGACAATACGACACCCCATGCATCTGAGCCTTTTTCCCCCCAGAACATCCCCACCACCCTTCTATGACCATAGGTCCGCCAGAGGCACTGGTACCAATGTGCTGGGTGCTGGATCCCAGCTTGGGATGGGGAAAAACCAGTCCTTGGGAGGCAAATTTCCACTCTGAACACAAACTAGAGGCTGTCGGGGCGATGGGAGCGAGATTGGGGCAGCTTTTATAAATAACAATAATAATTTCATGAAAAATTTGTTTTCTTGCCCCAAACCATCCATGCTTGGATACAAGGCCAGGGGATGGAAGGCACAGAATGTGTCCCCAGCACAACATGGGGTTGGCAGCTCTGCAATGCATTTGGGATGGTGTATTTTGGGAGCACATTCCAGCGCCGGGATGGCGGCTCCAGTAGAGAGCCCAACCACGCTCCCGCACTACACTGTGTTCCCCATAAAGCACCCCCATACAACACTAGCTTCCATGGGCTGTGCTTGTAAAAGCTGGTGTGGCTGGATACAGCCCATGGCCAGCAGCAGCTTTGTGTGAGAAGATGTTGTCTTTAATGAAAGAAACAGATTTCCAGGATTCCCCCTTCATTTCCCTGTGCATCTTTTTTTTGGGTGGGGAGGGGGAAGCATAAAGCAAAACCCAAGGAAATAACACAAATAACTGACCCAAAACTTGCATTCTAAAAACAAGGCTATTTGCAGCCCCAGTCTGATCCCAGGCTGCACTCTTCCTTCTGCCACCTTCCACTTGCAAAACAGGGAGAAAATGTGTGGAAAAAAGCACTAAAATGGTTTAAAAACTGCAGCCCCCAAATAATTTTTGGTTGCAGACCCAAAAAAAGTCTTAACTGATGGCTGTCCATTTTTAAACCCACCTCAATCTGCAAGAGAGCAAACCCAAACCATCTTGCAACTCTCTATAACCTGATGGCCGAGCCGGTGGCTGCATGAACCTCTTGGGATGCAGCGAGGAGAACCAAAGGAATACCAGCCCTTGGGGATGAGAGAAGTCCTGGGATTTTGGAGAGATGGGGATAACAGTGTAGTGAAGCACCATTAACTGTCCTTTTTCTCCCACCCTGGAAGCACTGGGAAGGCAGAGCTGTATCTGGCACAAGACACTGTGCAATGAGAAGGGAAGTTGCCCCCCAGAACTTACAAAGTGAATGAAAAACCCCAAGTAGATCCTCATGGAGAGGAGGGTGGGAAGCATGGCTACTGGGACATGGTCCCACCATAGCAAAGGATGCTGCTCCCTGGCTCTGGCCGCGTCCCAGTGCCAGCACTCTGCATTGAGCTGCAGCACAGTGGAGCCTTATTCAAGCATCCCCAAAGAGTCTGGTGGCCTGGACCACTGTCACCAGCTTTTTCCCTCGGCAAAGCCAATTACTTGCAGTGCACACATTGCTGTGTAAGACACAAGGAGCCCAGCCAATGAGCCAGGCCAGTCCCTGTGCCAAGAGCGGGACAAAGACACATCTCATCTCACAACCCATCTCCCTTTTCCCCACTGGCACATCGAGATGACCTGAACCTGCACCCGTGAAGGGGAAGATGGAAGCATTGGCCACAGCCCTACCCCATCTAGAGCCAACAGTTTGTCTCCAGCTATGCCCCAAACCAGATGCTTTAGACAACGCCAGGAGCTGCCTTAATAAGCGCTTATGCAATCCTTCTCACGCGGAGGAAATGTCTTTCCCAATCCCCAGCCATTAGCAGTTGGCTGATGCCCTGGAGCGGGACATTTTAGAGCCCTTGTAAATTTGCTTCAGGAGTGGAAAGTGGACGGAGGAGGGGAAGGTGCTGGTTTTCGTCAGGGAGTTCTTCTCTGCTTCTCCCCATGCATGGAGAGGTGCCACCATGGATCAGCACTTAAACCACAAGTCAAGGCATCAGGGGATGGTGGTGGCACCTCCTGCTCCCCAGCCATTGGGCTTTGTGGGGTCAGCGTTGGTCTCATCGGGGAATCTGAGTGGGGAAAGAAGTTTTAGGGCAGAAGCACCACTCCTGCATCAGTGCAATAGAGAGGTCAGCTGGGGCTCTCTGTATATGTGCGTCACCTACGCTGCCAGTCAGAGCTCATGGACTCGTTTCTTCCATCATCTCCAATTGTGTGTCTGTGATGGATATCACAGATACTCCCTTTACGGCAGGTAGTGCCTCCTTCTGCTCATTTCTAAGGCAATCAGATGAGAGAGCAGCACTGTCTCAAGCAGGGAACCTACACCAGCTCGGAGCAACAATTCTCGGGCTGATTCCAGCACTGAGGCTGCCATTCCCTTCCCTTTGCCTACTGTTTGCATTCAAACCTAATTGCACATTGACATGAGCCGTCTTTGGGGAGCCCCGCTCTGCTCCGTCAGCACAATGAGCCCTTGTTGATCCAGCCCCAGCAGTTTTCCAGGTTAATTTATGGCCGCCACACCCCATTAGCGGCAATAAACGTGGAGCCCGGTTTTGCCCCAATTGTGAGTTACGGTTTTTCAAATAAATACATTTTTTCCTATAAACCAGCACTCTGTTTAGTTTGAATGTTCCTCACAGGCACATCCATCTACATAAAATACACAGGAGAGGAAGCCGAGCTGTGACTTTGCTCTGATGACATAAAACCTCTGGTAAACACAGTGTCATTTACAGCACTAGCAAAGAGAGAGCACCAAAAATAACCAGCGAGCGCCTGGCGCATCCCTGCATGAAAAAATTAATGCTTTCTTTCCGTAAAGCTTTGTTTCCCCTTTGATTTATCCAGGCAGGGCAATGGCTGTTTGGCCATAAATAGGTTGTATTTCTTGAGAGGCAATGGTTGCAATCATCCGCTCTGTTGCTGGAGGGGTGGCATGGGAGGTGTGTGGACAGAGATGCTGTGGATTGATGAGGAGAACAGGAGCATCCAGGCCCAGCACACCATGGGTACCCATCCACACCAATTCTTTCTGTTTCTTTGGAAGGGCTTTGACGGCCTGGACCCCACTGGGCATTGCTTGTGTGATGTTGTAGGATGAAGGGCCAGAGATGTACTTTGGGGGGACTCAGGTGTGATTTCCCCTGCACCCCAATGGTCCTCCTGCCCTGACAAGGCCTATATTGGCACAACACACATGTGGCAAACCCTCCCAGGAGGAGGGATGTCCTGAGTGGGCTTTTACAGCTCTGATGCTCATAGCCCAGCCTTGGCCATGACCCTAGTGCTGGGTTCATTGCTGACCCAACTGACCTGATTTCACTTCCACAGGTTCTCTCCTTCTTCACATCACCACAAATTTCCCCCCCCCCCCCCCAAGCAGCCCCACACTT